>JAVQJX010219605.1:0-11428 GCA_036025115.1 Ambassis agassizii | reverse complement strand
GTTAAAGTCAGACACAAACTCTGTGTACAAAAGGGGTTATCTTACAATTTATTACACCAGTAAAACCTCAGTTTACATTGTCCACAGTGTCACATGTATCCTCTCATGTTGTTCCCCATGGCCTGTTAATAGTTGCCAAAGGTTTTGTCCAGTCCAAAAGTCTGAATACAGTCCCAAGAATTGTTTTAATATTTATCCAAAGGTTATCCCTCTATTTGTATTTTTTATTTCAATACATTTGAGGCACCTTCTTGCTTTACCAGATACACAGATGCATGGTTGACACTGACACTGGCTCACTGCACATCATGACAACAGCCCATCATATAATTTAAATGTAATCATATTTTCTGTTTATGCCTTCATCATCAGTGAAGGTGTGTGTGGCAGAAAATATAAAGCTGTGTCAGTCATGGAGGCAAATTCAGAAGACCTTAGTGAAAGATGAAGAGTGTGTGTCTGCAGAAGTGGGAACATGAAAAAGACAGATTGGTGAACGCAGTATGTACTCCTGGACATGTGTAGAAAGTGTGACAAAACATGTCTCACCTATTTCTGTCAGTATTTATCTTTCCAGACATCTGTATTTGGTAGCAACAGCTCCCCCAGCAGGTGACACAAAGAACCCCCTTTTCCATAATCTTTTTTTTTTAACTGCGCCTTTATATAGATTGCTAAACTATAGCATCTAATCTAGCTCCTAAATACCTTAATTCATTCTAGAGAAAGTGAGCAACATTCCTTCCTAGCAGCATACAACAAAGGATGAAGTGGTGAGGTAAACTTATATCACAAACATGCATTTGATGACATGGAAATGCCTGCAAAAAAAAAAAAAAGCACAGAGAGGAAGTGGCACAAACCCGTGGCAGAGACAAGAAGAGGAGAGGTGTTCTGTGCATTATGGAAGGTCTCCCAGCAGCCTGGGGCTATAGCTGCATAACTAAAGGATGGTTCAGGGTCACCTGAGCTAGCCCCAGCTATACGCCTTATCAAAAAGAAATGTCTGGTCTTAAAGAGCTCTGGAAACTCTTAAGCATTTCTGCCAATAAACCCCTTTCTGTGTAATTTAATACCATTCTTATAAATGATAGATTCTGATTTTCCTGGCAGCTTGTTAGAACAGCCAAACCTGGCACCCACTCAGTAACACAATCTCAGGTTTTTTTTTTCTCCAGATATAAGTGTTGTTACAGAATCTCAAAATGAAGCCAGCTTTTTCTCAGTATGTGTGTAGGTTTTAGACAGTTGCTTTTTTTCCCTTCTTTTGTGGAGTTGTTGTGATGGATTGTTTTGGAGCAAAGTTTCTGGGCGGATATACTGCACTGTAACATTATCAGGAACAGCCCATGATAACAGCTAGCATTAAGATTTACTGCCTCTGGCTGCATCCTTTCACTAGAACACCGCCCTCACTGACACTGCCAGATTCCTGTCTGCCTTTAAACTGGGTCTCATGCAAGTGTTGTGGGGCCTTAGCCTTATCAAACACTCTTATCCTTCTTCTTGTTTTTCTCCATGCTCCCTCATCTAAGTGTACTCCACACTGTCCTCTTGTTTGATTTGGTACCTTTTAGACTTTAGTATTCACATCATGACTAATTGAGTATTTTAGGCGTTACTTTTGTTTCAGTTAAATTACAGATAATGGCTTACTCACACACTAATAGGTAGGATCACTAGTGGTAATTAATCTTCTTTAACCTTTTCGGATATCCGTCAAAAAGCAGTCTGTGTTTAGACGATAGTGACAGCATTTATTCTTCTCTTGCTGTCTTCAGTTTGTCAAACAGTAAGTGAAATGCAGCCCACACGTCAGGCAAAACACATAGACATTGGCACCGACATCACTGTATTCTCCAAATTAGACTTCCAGGCTTAGTGTAAAACAGAGTGCCTTCTATTTTTCACTGTCATTCACTCATTCACTGTGCTGTTCTGCATAAGTGTTGATTAACAAAATGCAAACGTATTCCCTTTTCTTTGATCAGGTCAGAATGCTCAATGCAATCACAGCTGCCACTTCCACTGAGCTGTGGAATGGTTATGTTGACTTTAGACTGGACTGAGTCTTTTGACTGCAGACGTAAATCAAACATAAACGTGGATTAACTTTTACAATGAATTAATTTATTTAATGGTGTCAAAACATACACTCTGTAGCTTTCTCCTTTTTTTTATCTAAAAGCAGCTGAAAAATGTCACTTAGACTGTTATGGTATTTTAGATGTGTTTTGTTTTATTCAGAATGGGTCTGAGTGGAAATAATACAGTTCATATTTTTGAATACAAAAATACCACCAATACATTTACAAAGCCCCCACAAAGCTCTTCTATCCACTTAACTTGACAGTTAAAAAGCAATTTCTGCATCTGATGATAATGGCATCAGTCTATGTCGCACAAACCTGTAATCTGGACACTGAGATGCAGGCATTGAAATTGTGATGCAGTGTGGTAGCTGTGGATTCAGGTTTGTAGGGGCTTTCACAAGACATACAGCATCTACCATGTAGGTGAAAACTGGGGGTGTTGGCTGTCATGTAGACTGACAGTTTTCTTTTACACATCAGGAGCAGGGAGTTTCTCCAATGTGGGTTCCATCCCCCAGATTTCACGGGCATACTGGGCGATGGTGCGATCACTTGAGAATTTGCCACATCCAGCAATGTTGTAGATCACCTTCTTGGTCCATTCCTTGGGATTCTGAAGGATAAAGTGATTAGTGGGAAATAAGATCAGTGAGATTATTCTTTCAGAGCATCCTTTTATTTGCAGTAATAATTATAATGTATCCATACTAATTAAATCCATACTATGAGTGCATAAAAGGCATTTATTACCCATTTCTTTTTATTACACATACCTTGTAAAGAGCATTGACCTTCTCCTGGCATTTAATGTAAGCTTCATAGTCAGCAAAGACTTTAAACCTGAGCACAGAAATGGAAGTTAAATAAGCGAAAAGTGGTACAGCGTAAATGTGTATGTATGTACGGGTGCTGATTGTCTGCAAGCGAACAGTTACTATTTTTCTAAATTATTTATTTATTTTTCACCAGCATGTTCTCATTTGTATGTGTGTATGCATGTCTATGCCTGAGGCGGCTAATGTTAGATGTGTCTCTACCTGTCATGATGCATCAGCATGTTGACAATTTCCTTAAACAGGTCAGGCTGCTTTGGGCTAAAGAAGCCTCCAGCAATCTGGTCAATTGCCTGTTTCAGTTCTGGCAGGCGGTTGTAGTACTCTTCGGCATGGTATCTAAGCAGGACCAAATACAACACATTTATTTAAAAAAAAGCTTCATTGTTGTCAAGACTTTTCAAGGGTAGTAGTAGTAGTAGTAGTAGTGGTAGGAGTCATAGTCATGAAGTACTAACAGCAGATTCCCCACGGCCACACCTTTTACTTTAGAGAAACTTCAGCTTGTGTGGACAAAACACTTGAGTCTGGGAGCACCAACAGACAGAGTGTAAGAAAGAGATCATTACCAAAACCTGTAATAGACTGTAGAGCTGCTGGATTGTCAGAAGGCATAGAGCTCAATGCATTGATGTTAAAAGGGCTTGACAGCTGGCCTATCTTGGAGGTATTTCCCCAAATGGATCTGATAACTGGTAACACACTGAGTCTGTGTATGCAAAGATATTGCACTCTGTAGAGGCACAAATAGAAAGACAAGGATTGACTTATCTGGTTTTCCTTGTGTCCCCTGTGGGATTATGTCAAGGTCAAACTACTTTTCAGCTTGTAGGAAAATATTCCAGGATAAAGCCTTGACAGAGCAAAATATGTTTGAGGTAGACCATTCGAAACCAGGCTTCATCATTTACCCTTTCTTGTCAACTGCGTCAACATCTTCCACCCTCATTCCAAATATGAAGAGGTTGTCTTCACCAGCCTCCTCAGCCATCTCAACGTTGGCTCCATCCATGGTACCTATGGTCAGAGCACCATTCAACATGAACTTCATGTTCCCGGTACCAGAAGCCTCAGTGCCAGCTGTGGAAATCTGTTCTGACAGGTCAGCTGCAGGAATGGCTGGAAGGTGACAGAAGTATAGTTGTTGAGACCGTAATAGGAATATTGTTGTCTTGTGTTGTCCAGTATTGATTTGGCAATTACCTTTCTCTGCCAGTGTGACCCTGTAGTTCTCCAGAAAGATGACTTTCAGACGGTCTCCAACCACGGGATCGTTGTTGACCACCTCACCGATAGCTGTGATCAGACGGATGATCATTTTGGCAGTGTGGTATCCGGGTGCAGCCTGCAAGAACGATTAAGTTAGAGACATGACATTTAATGCATTAACCCCCATACATTCTATGTAAATACAAACCTTTCCTCCAATCATGATAGTTCTTGGAGTCCACTGCTTGTTGGGCTCTTTCTTGATGCCTGGCAGAGATATCAGGAGATTATGATAGTTGAGGTGTGCAACTAAATCCTGCTCAGGCTCTGTCACAATCTCTTAAGATCTAAAATTACACAGCATTTGAATTTGATTTTTTTTTAAGTGTGTAGCGCAGAGGCATTTAAATGTGTACTTACGGTTGTAATAGGTGATGATGTGCAAACAGTTGAGCAGCTGTCTCTTGTATTCATGGATTCTCTTGACTTGAATGTCAAACATGGAATTAGGGTTGATCTTCACCTTGTAGTGCTCCTCAAGGTGCACAGCAAACTTCATTTTGTTTTCCTGCACAATCAATATATTTTATTTATTAGCTTGTGTTGTTATTGTGTGGTTATTTTTATGCACAGAGATACTGATTGTGATATAGAGATGAGAGATGTCCAAGTGGATTCTGGGAGTTGCAAAGAAACATTTGAAACATTTTGAAAAGCTAGTTTCATATCTGGATCTATCTATCTGGTTTGTTTATAGTATTGACTTTGTTGTACAACTAGGAGGTGGATTCATGGATTCATTAACATCAGCCAATATTCAAGAGACATGAGGTTATCTGGAGTTTCATATGACATTGTGGACCACTCCTGGCTAGGGTAACAGTGGACTTGAAATTCTTCCATTTGTACACAATCTGTGTGACAGTGGATTTGTATGATTTGAGTCCAGGGACGCCTGATGAGCAATGACAGTTTGTTTTTTTTCTCTTTTTTTTCTGAGGTCCAAGATCCCCCAGATATATTGTGAATATAACTTTGATAGATGGTTGGTTTTTAAAGTAAAACTGGATTACTGACACCTTCCATTGATTGAAAACCCCTCTGAACAGACAGCCTCTGATTTGGCCTTTAAATAAACTGCTAATCCCAAGGGTTCACATAATTGTGTTTCTCACTGGATCACTTTCTTGAATAAATAAATATCTGACAAAGTGAAATATTTCATTACTTTGATTGGGTTCTCACAAACACATACACACACATATATAATATGCATAAGGCCCACGAGGCTAAGCCCACTCATTCTCCTGGCTCTGACTGCCAAACAGTGTTAATCTCTGTCCTATGGTTACAGTACTATATGCATGGCACTGCACTGTGGAAACCCCAAGGAAGGGCTGCCTTCCAAGCTTGGGGTGGTATCCGGAAAATGACATTTTCCCCACAGCTGAATTGTAACCCTGATAAAATGTTGTGGCTGTAGTAAACACTGTCAGAGGATTTGACTTTGATCTTAGAGGAGCAAACCGCTCAGTAGGTTTGCTGTTTAAACACAGTAGCTGCATCATGCATATTATGGAATAATCTGTCTTTTAATCTCTAACAGGCCCCATTGCTTACTGTGAAATATCTGTCACTTCTCCACTGGGCTTTGAGCTGTTGAGCTTTGGCTGTTTTTCATATCAGCCTTTATAATCAACAGTTTTGCAGTATACTTGCAGTAAACATTTGCCTGCATATACTCCTTGAGCATGATAGATTAACTTAAATCAAAAAAGCACCATTTACCTGTTTCACTTTAGCAATATCACGAATGAAGGCGTCATCATTCACACAGTCACGAAGAGCCTTCAGCTGGTCAAGGTCGCGAATAAAGTCCTCACCAATTTTCTGAAGAGCAAAAAATAAATATAATACAATGAAAAAAATGATTTAAGTATTTTTAAAAAACAGTAATGAAAGAAGGTGACCAAAAGGTACAAATTAATTCATTGGGATGTAGTAGTGAAATATTTTCTTTGCTGTTTGTGTGTATGAAAGGCAGCTGACCTCGGCAATGACCTCAGCCAGCCCGGGGTTGCACATAACCAGCCAGCGGCGAGGAGTAATGCCGTTGGTCTTGTTTTGGAACTTATGTGGCTCCATTTCATAGAAGTCCTTGAAACTGAAAGCAGAGGGACGCATCGCACAAATCAGGATACACAGAGAAAGATGAGCAGCTTATGGAATAACTACATGAATCAGACGTGCATTTGATTTACTGCTATGCCAGTCACATTGGTGTTTTATTTTAGGGACATACACTGTAGCTTTGAGGATGTCAGAGTGGATCTGGGCCACGCCGTTGACTGCATGAGATCCCACAATGCACAAATGGGCCATGTTGATCCTCTTCTGTCCACCTTCCTCAATGAGGGACATACGGCGGAGACGATCATTGTCACCAGGATACTTGGCAGCGACTTTCTGTAAAAATAAGAAAGAGCAGATCAAAATTAATGCTAAATATATGATTCAGTTTCCTATCTCTCTATTTGAAATTATCTTACTACAAGTAGCAGGACAGTTTTCATCAGTATACAAGTGATTGTATTAATCTGTCTGAACAGCAGCTCATAAAATCTACCCACCACTTTATGTCAGTAATATTTTTTCTTTCCATTCAGTAGGAACGTGGGTGTCCAGTCCTGACAGATGTTGCAATTAAAACCCAATAAGCACCATTTTCTTCTTTGACTTGTATATTACAGCGTTTAGGTTCTCCTGCCAATCTTTTGTAGTCATTACTTGCATTTTAATAGGTTTTTCGGTTGTCTTTTTCCACAATGGCAATCTAAAAACATCTATTCACAGTCAGTCAAATTTTCAAATTTAACATGCTGTGCTTTGTTTTTTTGCTTTCTGACCTTCAGGGGGTTTTAATTTCATATAGTTACTAAATTTTAGTCTTTTAATCCTTTAATCCTTACCAACAACCCTTAACTTATATTTCTTCTTATGCAAGCAAATACAGAGAGACATGCCAGCACTGCAACACATGTGTGCCAATGTGTGCTTGTGTGCTATATATAGCAAGGAGCAGCCACAGTAACCCACACATCATAGATTTATAACATGTTGCAGTGTGCGGCTTTAACCTCCAGGTGGCGACGGTTGATCTCGTAGACTATTTCAAGGTGACGGGGCAGCAGATGAGCAAACAGGTCCACTGGCCAGCGCTCCAAAGCTTCAGGAAGGACGGTGTGGTTGGTGTAGGCACAGGTACGCACACAGACGTCCCAAGCCTAGTAATCAGCATGTGGTAAGAAATTGCAGTGAACAGATGCCATGCCTTTTGTCAAAAATAATGAATAGCTTTTCACAGTTTGGTCTCACCTTTTCCCAGTCAAGCTTCTCTTCATCAACCAAAACCCTCATAAGTTCAGGAATAGCCATTGCAGGGTGAGTGTCATTGAGCTGGATGGCAACCTTTGAATGCAGAGACGGAAATGTCATGAAGTGCTTGGTAGATATTATTCACTTCAACTCTACTTCTAAGGTAAAATAACACCCACCTACAGGCTGTTCAACATGCTGACAGAGGCAATTAAATGAAGACCCAGAGAGAACATCATGGGGAAATCTTTTTATATTTGACAGAAACTATTTTGTTGAGTTTTTCACGTCACCTTGTCAGGCAGCTTGCTGAAGTCTGTGCGAGCGATCTCCCTGGAGCCAAACTTAGAGACCTTGAAACGACGGATGATGTCTTGCAGGGTGGCAGACACCACAAAGTATTCCTGCTTCAGACGGAGCTCCTTTCCTTCAAAGAACTGAGGGTAAAGACACATATTTGTCTCTTTCTGTTCTGCAGGCAAATGTGAACATTTTTTTAACATTTAAACATAGCCTTTTGCGTGTCACTAGATTCATGGACAACTTAAATCTTTGGCGTATCACAGCTTCAGGGGTAAGTATAAATATCATGCCAGCGGAACGTATTTGTTCTAAATAGTACGGAAGGCTCACACCTGTGTAAATGTACAGTTTCTTTGAACAACTGTATGTCATTATATAAGCTGTCCACCTGCCAGTGTTTTTGTCTCCATACTCATGACAGCCATAGCCACATGTAGACATAATTATGTCAAAGTGTTCACACAGTTGTCTGTCTGACTGCCCTGGTCTTGTACGAATGTAAAAATGTTTGCTTGGATTGAAGGATGGACTAATTAGAATTTGTTTGACAAGATCACTTGATGTTCATTGTATTGTTGTGAGCATGATTATTTGGGGACACCTGTCCACTTTGATTCATAAATAATCACAAATCTGAACAGTAATAGATTTAAACTGCCAGTCAGGCTATTCCAGTTACAACATATATATTAAACAGGTGGATTTTCCAAAGAAACTCTAAAGCTGATTATACTTAGTAATCATCCTATTTCTGTGGAAAAAAAGATTAATAATTAATACTTTTACTTTATTGATCACTTTAGAATTATATGAAAATCAATGTTTTAATGATGAAAGAAATCATTTGTTTTCTGAACTTCTGTAGGTAGAATTGTATTGTTAATACAGAGCTAAACTGAAGCTAACTAAGCTATGAGGTCCACCACAGTCTTTGCTCTCACGTGCACTGTCATGAATTACCAGACCTGGTTTGAGTTATAGCTTAAGCTAGATGGTTATCTCCTAAATCCTTCTCCTTGAGCCTTCAGGGAGTCAGCACATGTTGGTCAGGTTTTATGTCAGATTTAAAAAAGACAGCCTCAAAAGAAGCTGAAAGAGCACACATTGACTCCAGCTCAACACAAAGAACATTAGTTGGGGTCCAATTTATGGAAATCCATCTCTCTGCTGAGCTAAGATTAGCCCTATCCAGCCATACAGGAGCCATACTGTCCACAGCTGCTTTACCTATGACATCATCACAGTAGGTTTATCAATGCTCTTCTGGGGGATTAAAAGAGTAACATACTTACATTATCGTTGGGATAGAGCACACGGGAGATGTTCTCAGCCAAGTTTCTGTCCAGAACAGCCTGAATGTAACCACCGACGTTGACTTTAAGGGGAAAATAATAATTTTGTAGTTTGTCATTTTTATTTAATAGGTCTTAATACGTGACCTCAGCCAGACACGTACAGTCTTTAAGGTTAAACTCGCAGGGTGCCTTTGCGGACCACAGCCTCATGGTGTTGACAACGTTGTTTCTGTAGCCTGGGACGGGGGTGTCGTATGGCAGAGCCAATACTACCTGTCAATAGAATGACCGACATTTCAAATATAGGCATCTCCATGAAATCAGAAAGCATCTGAATCTATCAGAAATAATATTTTCACCTGAGTGTCAACCCATTTGACACCATCAGGTTGATGCTCAGTCCTGCCATAAAAGTGCACTGGGCGCATGTACTCAGGACGTGCTTTCTCCCAGGGGTTACCATAGCGCAGCCAATCATCTGCCTCTTCAACCTGGATAATGAGATACATTTACACTGAGGCAGACAAACACTCATTAGGCAGGTAGCTTCTGAGCCCAGCCAGACAAGGAAAATGACGAAGGTCATGATACTGAAAAAGGACACAGCAGCTGATTTAAGATAAAAAAGAAACACTAGCAGCTATTCTCTGTATTTTTTACAGATACAGCTGAAAATGCATATTTTCTAACCTGCCAACCGTTGACAATTTTCTGGTTGAAGATGCCAAATTCATAGCGAATGCCATAACCATAGGCAGCCAGACCAAGTGAAGCCATGGAGTCCAGGAAACAGGCTGTAAACAGCACAGACAACAGATCGGAAGCTCTTAAATGAAATCAGCTAACGGGTGTAAAACTAATTTATATATATGAAAAGTTGAAAAGATGCTTACCAGCAAGGCGGCCCAGGCCACCATTACCCAAACCAGCATCTTCCTCCATGTCCTCCAGCTCCTCCATGTCCAGACCCAACTAACACAACATGGATATTTTGAACTTTCACAGTTCCAAAAAGACTAATGGTGCCATATTTCACTCTTTTTTTAAGTAATGCACTAAATTTGCAAGTTATGCCACAGAGTTTCTATAATCTGCTGGTTTTTGCTCTGGTTCAGGCTGTTTCAGTCACTTCAAAAGCAATGTGCGGCCAATGTCCCTCTGAGAAGAAGGCCGTGCCTTTCCCCCGGTACCACAGATAATCAGAGGAAAACTAAGCAGGAGAACATAGAAGTTAAGCTGTACATGTTGTAACCATGTGGGGCAGTGTTAATTCCCTTATGATGTCATAAGGGGCAGCACAGCAATGAACCAGTTGGGGTCAGATTTGTTACCATGGTAGCCAAAAATAGTGATAAAAAGCTTGTTGGTTATAGCAGTCAGACTAATAATGTTTTAATGTTGTGAAAGGGTGGAACTTGAAACTTGCTTTTTGGAGTAACTGACTATCAGTTGGTTGTTTATGTGTCAGAAATCTCTTTAAATTAATTGTCTTACCTGATACATGGCTTCATCACAGGCATTCTCCAGTGCCAGGTTCACCATTGTGTTTTGGAGAGTACGACCCATGTAGAACTCAAGGGAGATGTAGTACACACGCTATGGTTTGGAAAAAGGGTGAAATAACATGTGTTAAATAAACAGCTGTGAAACTTATAAAGAGGTTTTAAGCGATATTGCACCATCAGGGCGACAGGAATGTCCCCACAGTAGCATTATGGCACTGGTTTGGCAGTGTAGCCATTAAAACATATAAAAGCGTATGCCAAATGTCACGATAATACCACCCTTAATCGTCAAAGAAATCTTCAGGCATCATGATTTAACTTCATGGTTGGGGGTGCATAGAAATGTGCCACCTGAGCCTGTGTTTAGCCTTTGCCATTTAGTTGTTTTTTTTCCTCCTCTGACATGGAAGGGCAGACACAGGCTGAGGAGGAAAGGCAGAGGAGAGGGGGACAGATTGCTTTGGGTATTACATAACGGCAACATTTTGGCCCAGGCAAAAATAGCTCCTGTAGAGGTCGCTGTAAAGGTCAGCCTGAGCCTGATACCCTTTCATTGTGGAGTTCAAGTCTGGAGTGATATGAGAAGTGATTCAGATTGATGTGTAAAATAATAATGAATACAACTGACAGAGCTGTATCACTGAGTAGCTAACAGGATCTCTTGAATTATATATGACTGTATGTTCCCAGTCTTATCTGTCCTTGTTTCATCTCATTATGCTGATTGTCCCCCTTTTTCAAAACGTGTATTGTCAATATAGAAAAATCAATCTTGTTTTTGTAACAATGACTTTGCACTACTCAATCTTGGTATA
>JAVQJX010219594.1:0-13401 GCA_036025115.1 Ambassis agassizii | reverse complement strand
GTATGGTATGTCTGTTCTCTGAGGTGTGATACTGTGTTGATAAATGTGTTTTCTTTTCCTCTAAGTCCTTCTGTCTTCTCCTCAGATGACCACATATGGAGCTTTTCTCCATAAAGGAGCCTTCTGTAGGAATTACTTCAACCTCCTGGACCTGCTGGTGGTGGGAGTATCACTCGTCTCTTTTGGCATTCAGTGAGTACAGAAACGCACTGAATGTTTACTTCCTGTTTGCCGTCCCATTTCGACCAAACGTTTTCAGGAGGAACGGAGCCAACTGTTGGAGATAAACAATAAAATTTGACAATTTAGTCCAACAGCAGATGAGGAAACGAACAACTCTTGACATTGACTGGATGTGGTGAATGAATAAAAGGTGTTTCTACAGAGGTAGAAAAGGAGACAAAGTCTCAAAACATCTGTCTAAAAACAAAAACATATGTCAGTTGTTTCCCTTTATCATCATACAAGCTTTGTTTTACCAAACTCACTTATGCTCTCAGCATGTTTGTGTGCACTTTCTCCCTCTTTTTATTAGTCACTCTTTCCGATTAGTCAGCTTTTTGTTTTCAGTAAACATTAAAGCAGAAGTCCTACACATGTGCTTTTCCATATTCTAGTGTTTGTGTGAATGAAACTAGGAGCAAAAGAGAGCATTTGACACTTGTTTGCTTTGTTCAGATCCTCAGCCATCTCTGTGGTGAAGATTCTTAGGGTTCTTAGAGTGCTTCGACCCCTGAGGGCCATCAACAGGGCCAAAGGCCTAAAGGTGGGAGTTCGATGCCTTTTTGCATCTTGTCCACAATAATAACCGCAGTGTGGGACTCGGCTTGTAAACATGATGATCTTTGTGTTGCAGCACGTTGTGCAGTGTGTGTTTGTGGCCATCAGGACTATCGGTAACATCATGATCGTCACCACACTGCTTCAGTTCATGTTTGCCTGTATAGGAGTGCAGCTGTTCAAGGTCAGCAACCAAACACAAGACAATTACACATGAAGCCAAAGAGTTTTAAACGTGCATTATTATAATATAAATCCTTTGCAGGGAAAATTCTATCGCTGCACTGATGAAGCAAAGTCCAGCCCAGAAGTGTGCAAGTTAGTTCACTTCTCCTATCATGCACAGCAAATCACGTATCATCTCAGGGTGGACTTGACCGTGCATGCAATCTGTCACTTTCTCACAGGGGCACCTACATCCTGTACAAAGATGGAGATGTGAACCAGCCGACCATGCACAGACGAGTGTGGCACAACAGTGAATTCAACTTTGACAACGTCCTCATGGCCATGATGGCTCTGTTCACTGTGTCCACTTTTGAAGGCTGGCCTGCGTAAGCCATGTTTGAAATTTGGGAAAATAGTTGTTAGTTAAACAGTGTCCTGTGTTTCTGAATCTCATACCGACTATGTTCCTGCGTGTCCCCAGGTTACTGTACAAGGCCATTGACTCCAACAGAGAGAACCTCGGTCCCATTTACAACTACCGTGTAGAAATCTCCATCTTCTTCATCATCTACATCATCATCATCGCTTTCTTCATGATGAACATCTTTGTAGGTTTTGTGATCGTCACATTTCAGGAACAGGGAGAGAAAGAGTACAAAAACTGTGAACTCGACAAGAACCAGGTCAGCAGGTTCACAAAATGTGGCTTAAAAGTGATATCACGCACCATTATGTTTTTAATATTGTGGCTGGGTGAGTTTCCAGAGTGTCTTAAAGCCTGTGTTTTTTTTCCGCTTTGTCTGTGCAGCGTCAGTGTGTGGAGTATGCGCTGAAGGCTCGGCCTCTGAGGAGGTACATCCCTAAAAACCCGTACCAGTACAAGTTCTGGTACGTGGTGAACTCCACTGGATTTGAGTACATCATGTTTGTGCTCATCATGCTCAACACACTCTGCCTGGCTGTACAGGTAAGAAGTGATCAGAAAACAAAGCAGCTCTGTTTTATTTATTAAATAATGTGATCCTGTTCTGATGATAATGATAATGTCATTCAAAATATGTGATGTTAGCTGATGTGTTTTTAGTTTGGGATCATTTAATCCATTATAATCTATCACCAGAAGATTGTATAGTGATGCACTTAGAATAAGGATACTTTAATCACAGAAAGACACATGTATGCATGGGGAGGCTTTAACTAGGGATAATAATGATTTTCTTCATTGCTCCCCTCCGTTTCTTTCTGCAGCACTACGGCCAGTCAGCACTTTTCAACTATGTTATGGACATTCTGAATATGGTCTTCACTGCTGTGTTCACTGTGGAAATGGTCCTCAAACTCATCGCTTTCAAACCCAGGGTGAGTCTATGCACACACAAAATTACATCTGGTTGATAAACACAGGTGTTTAATGTGCTTTTATTAAAACAGAGTTATACTATACTGAAGAAAATATTTGACATTTTGAGGAATTCTTTAACTCTATTTCTATAATAGTGTTCAATAGACATTAGCATTATGTTGCTGCTAGACTTAAAAAAAAAACACCTTCCAACACCTCAAAACACTTTTATTGACACACAACTCTTTTGTTCAGCCAGTCAATCTTTAATTATATAGCACTTTTCATACAATTTGGTTAACTCACAGCTGAAAGTTGTCAGAGCACCGGCAGGATGCCCACTTCATAAACTGTTGCTCCATAGCTGTTTATCGAAGAAGCAGCATACTATCAGACCAAATGTAATCATTATAATTATTTAGTGGAAGATTAGTCTCAGTAGATCAATAATTGACAGAATTGAGCATTGTCCAGCATTTGCAATGGAAACATATTTAATCATCTCTCCAATCATTCCAATCAAGTGATCTCACTGCAGATATTTTGTCTGTGCAGCAATGACACATAATATGTATAATAATATATAAAATAATGTGTCCACAGCTAAACAAACAAACACACTCTTGCAAACATGTAGTTACAAGCAAGTGTATCTCAGTAAAGTGTATGTGTGAACACTGGTGAGTCAGTGTATGTCTTTGTGTCTCTCCCTTGATGGACGGCCTGGCTGACAGCTCTTTGTTGCGAAGAAGGACAGGATGCTAGTAAGGGAACAAGTGTGGAGTGCAGTGCTGCTGATTTTATATTTGTTCAAATAATTTGTGTTTTTTGTTCGTTTTTATGTATAATTTTAGCATTAAGATGAATGTAGTGCGGCTCAAACACAGTCTGTACATCAGTACACTGTAATCAGGAGCCCTTCAGCTGAAGTATCCAGCAGGGGTTCCTGTGTGTTTTAAACGAGCCGCCTGAGTGGAGTTAAATTTCAGTGTACGAGTGAAGCCTTTTTATTTTTGCTAATATAACATTCAACTTCGCCCACCACTCGCTCACCTCGCTCAGGGATATTTTGGGGATGCCTGGAATGTGTTCGACGCCCTGGTTGTGATTGGCAGCATAGTAGACATTGTTCTCAGTGAGATTGATGTAAGTAAGCTCAGCTCCAGCTGCCCTCTCTGCTCTCTGACCTGCTGTTGTTCTGCCCTTCTCAGCTGCAGGTTTCAATGTCAGGACTGATTTGTGCCGTTTTATTCTCTACAATCTGAACTCTCTTAATACTTAATCTCCTTCTCTTTCTCCCCTGTCCTCCCTGCCATTTTTATTTTGTCTTCCTTTTATTTCCCATTCCTCTCTGACCATGTGACCCTCCTCTTCATCTTCCTCTTCACGGTCTTCCCTTCTTTCCCCCTTTCATGTAACAGCACTATTTTGCTGATGCTTGGAACACATTTGATGCCTTAATTGTTGTCGGTAGCGTCGTCGATATTGCTATCACTGAAGTTAATGTAAGTACTACTTTTTCTGACTTTCAAGTTGAACTGAAGCTTTACAGGAAAGACACACAGACAGGGGTTAGCTGTAGTCTCCCTGTTAGAATATGATCTATGAGGCTGATGTTGATGATTAAACGTATATAAAATCTGCATGTAGACTTTAAGGTGCTCTTTATGTAAAGCTTCAGTTTGACTTTCATGTATATTTTCTTGTCTTTAATCCTGACCTAATCTGATGACTATCTGGCTTGTTGGAGTACTGCTTTCTTCTTGTTGACATTCTGACCAAGTGATGAACATGCTGATTGTTTTACCTTTGGACATAGCTGTGTCAAAAACAGGGGTCACTCACACCTTGCTGTGATCTGATGCCTGTGTTTGGTTCAGAACCAGATGGATGTCTAATTTTTTACTCTTGTTCATTTTTGTTTCCATAGAAACTTGTAGAGGCAAGTATGGCAATGCACAAAAATGTTGTTTGTGTGTAACCTGTTGTTGATAACAACTTTATCTTTGAGACCCCTTTAAAGTCGACTAAAATTTTTTTTTTATATAATCTTGCTACAGTTTAGATTGAAAGGTTCATTTTCTAAATGTTAGATTTCAAAATTCAATTAGTATTCATTCACTTTATCCTAATACCAAATCTGAATGTCTTCATGGGTTTGTTCTGCAAAAAAAAACACCTAAGATAAGCTAAAAATCTACTAAAAAAATCTACTTAGCAGTTGTGTTTTACTGGTACAAAAATAGTCAGATAGGAAAGCAGACAAATCAAATGTCTGAGGAGTAGTTATGGTGACGGCGCTGTTTTCTGTAGGGACCTCAGACAGACCCTCCCTCCTCCTTCTGAGCGCTCCCCTGTCTGAGCTGCAGTGCTGTTTTCTTCTGGAGTAATACTTCATGTCTTCAGTGTTTGTGTTACAAAATTGTGTGTCTGCATGAGTGTATAAACAAACTTGGTTCAAATCATAAGGTAGCTATGTGACTTTTGGGTTTTTTATTGTTATGCATGTGTGTTTTATGTGTGGGTGTATGTAGAGGGATGTGTGTTGTGAATGGTGGAGACATGATGTTTTCATTGTGGTTCTTTGATGCACTTTTCATGACATTTATTTATGGCCTGCATTGCATGTGTAACAGGCACAGTGTCATTTAATCAGCTGCTCTGTTATGAATTGTTTTTTTATGTTTGTTATTTTAAGTTTTATTGCCTGCTTGCTGGTCCGGTTATGAGTTTTTTGATTGTTGTGCGACCTCTCACAGTGCATGCTGAAGTCTGAGGTCAGCCATCCACCAATCATTTCCTAACATCCTGTCCATGTCCCGCCTCTCGCAGATGGCTCTTGGGCACCCGCTCCATTCCCCTCCGGTCAGTTGTGTCCATAGATCCTTGTGAAGTTTCCTTTTTTTTTTTTTTTTACCTTCCTACATCCTCTCACTCTTTACTTCCAGACAGAATGGCCCTGGAGCTCAGAGCTTGGAAACACTACACAACATTAAGGATGGTTTTTGTTCAATCTTTTCAAAGAATCTCTTAAAGATTTTTTCAATGTTTTCATTCACTTTTCTTAAAGTTGTGTAGGTTGCTGTGGCTTCGCATACAGCTGAATGTAATGCATTAATAATTAGAAAACAAATCAAGTCATGTAGTGACCTGGAAGGAAACTAAAAATCTACAGTTCTATACATTCAAATAGAATTACAAACATCCTTTCACAGTTATCAGGTAAGCCATTGGCAGACTCTAAATTTGTCCTGATTTGCACACTGACTGTGGTTTAATGCAGCTGAGTCTGAGGTTCTTTGATGATCTTGTGTTTGTGTCTCTGTGAGTGATTGTCTTTGTGTTTTGTTCTGTCTTCCTGTAGTGAGCTCTTAAAGCTCAAAATGGAGCTCATGTGTAGCGCAGGTGTGTAGACTCCAGTCAGGTGCATGAACACAGAAACTCTCACCTTCTTTCTTTGCCTTTCTTCCTCTTCCTGTTTCAACACTGTCTATTTATCTCCTGATCTCTATCGTTGGCGTCCTCCTCCTCCTCCTCCTCCTTCCTCTTTCTCTCTTCCTTTCCTGTCGTTCATTCGCGTCTCTGCACCGGACTGTGAGAGCGCCCCTGCTGCAGTATGGCAGTTTTGTTGCAGGGCACTACTGACTTGCATGACTTGCTGCATTGCTGCATTGAGTTCACTTCTGGCTCCACATCATTCAGATGTCTTGCGTGCAGTGCTTCCCCAGGCAACGTGGCAATGCTGAACGCATGCTCCCATCAGGGCTGTGGCCAGGATTACCTAAAGAACCTCCTCAAGCTAAATCTGCATTTATTTTTTATTTAATTTCTGCTCATTCATACTGATGGTTTGTGCTGAGGGATTTGAACGAAGCCATGTCTGTCTGAAGTATCTCTCTTGCAGTGCTCGGTTTTCTGATTTGCTTTTGCTATAAAATCACATTACCATGATAGAGACCCAGTCTAACCACCACCACTATGACTGATGTTTCTCTTTCATTTTGCACCTGGATTCTTCACTGAATGCTCGCTGATAACTGCTGATATATTCTGTTGCAGTTTCAGACAACGAATATGTATGAGTGTGAATCTGCGTGTGTGTATTTAAAAGTTGTTCATCATACTCAAGCTCTTTTTGGTCAGCAAGCATTTTAGTCACTGAGAAGGCTTTCAAAATCTAGAGGAGAGTAAGCATCCGACATGTACACAAGTACCACACATACTCAATATCACCCACACAATGTATGATTTTTGACCTGTTAAGTGTGTCCTCATGTGCCTAAAGTGTGCATATCATGAGACACAGCAAGGGCCGAGGCTGTGTAAGAATAGCAGCTGGTGTTTTTATTTTAATCATAGACATCTCAGCATAAAATCGATTTAACCCCGTCAGGAGTGACCATTACAGTGGGGGAGTGATAAAGTTGTGTATTACATGTCTGTTTATTCCCTGTTGTCCGTCAGTCTGACATGCTCCCTTTAAATCCCAAGAAGGAATGTTAAACTGTAAACGTGGTGTGTGGTAGTCCGTTAAAGTGTTAAGATCATGTATGTGTACATGGACAGTGGTAAATGAATGTCTGTCTTTGTCGTAGTGAAACTATAAGACATTGTTTTTTTGTCCTGTTGATGAGACGAGTAGTGACTTTGTTCTGTCTGACGTGTGCTGGCGTGGTGTAACATGAAAAAAAACATATATTTTTTAATGTGTGTGAGAGCTGTGGGGCTCTGTACAAGTCATTAATACAGGTCTTTGATTTTAAAGCCAACGGAGACTCCTCAGGTGGATGAGCTGGGGGTAAGAAGCTCCGCCCCCCTCCAACCCCTTTCCCCCCTGTCAGGGCCATGTTTGGATTTGCATTTCTTTGTTTGGTTTTGTTGTCTACCTCACCTTCAATAATCCATTGCTTATATTTATCCCATTTATATCTTCATGTTAAGGTTTTCATTCTTAAAATTTTTCCTTTCCTCTTATTTTTCTGTTTTCTTTTCATTTGCATTTATCCTTAAAAAAAACATTTGCTTTTCATTTTCTTTTGGAGTTTGGAGATATATTTCAAAGGAGAATGTGTCGCTCAAACGTGACGCTTGTATCCTGTTAGGTGGGAGCGGTTCTTGGGCCGCTCTTCACGTTTGTACTGTTGACACTGCTACATGGTCTCTGCCGCCATTCTGGTGTGGGCGGTAGTGACCCATGGATGACCCCTGGGACCAGGTCACGCAGCTCTGACCTGCGAACCTCCTGGCTGACCCGTTTTGGGTTGGTCCCACTGTGACTCCGCATGCAGTGACTCTGGACTTGAGGGTGCCATGCTTGTGCAGATGTGACCTGTCAAGTATGGCAAGGTTTTTCTCCAGCATGCTTGCCTCCTTGCTTCCTTCCCTGTAGGTCTATACAGAAACAGGGAATCTGGCAGCGCTTTGGACAACAGACTAACAGAAACATATCAGCTGCAGCTGCACTGCTTGAAAGAAACAATATTTATTAAAAAAAAATCGATAATAAATGAATAAATGTCACCATCTAATCAGAAACCAAAGAAATTCAGTATGCAGTGCTGCTTTTTCAGCCCATATGTATCTGGCTCTGAGGTCTCAGATCAGACCTTTTCATCCTGTAAAGCACAGCCAGGCGCTCTGTGTTCACTCCTGACTCTGCCACTCCGCTGCCCTCTGACTCTGACCTCTCCCCCCCCCCACAGAACACGGAAGACAGCGCCCGCATCTCCATCACCTTCTTTCGTCTGTTTCGAGTCATGCGGCTGGTCAAACTCCTCAGCAGAGGGGAGGGCATCCGCACCCTGCTGTGGACTTTCATCAAGTCCTTCCAGGTGGGGATGTGCTCAGTGATTACCACCAGTGACTGAGAGAGAGAGAATTAAATACACTCATTTTAATCTTGTTTCCTCTCTCCTGTTTTTGCCTGAAGGCTCTGCCATATGTCGCTCTTCTGATAGCCATGCTGTTCTTCATCTACGCTGTCATCGGCATGCAGGTTGGTAACTAAAATGTGACTGAAAATATTTTCCCCACTCTTGTCTTAGCTGTGAGGGTGCCGTTGTATTCAATGTGAGCAATGTTTCCGCCTCAGGTGTTTGGAAAGATCGCCATGGTGGACGGCACGCACATCAACAGAAACAACAACTTTCAGACCTTCCCTCAGGCTGTGCTCCTTCTGTTCAGGTCTGTGGAAATCTGGGATCAGAGGTCATCTGAAAATAAATGTGCTTTGATATTTATTTATTAAGTGTGTGTGTGTGTGTGCTGTGTCATGTTTTCCAGGTGTGCCACAGGTGAGGCATGGCAAGAGATCATGTTGGCATGTATGCCAGGCAAACTGTGCGACCCAGAGTCCGATTACAACCCCGGGGAAGAGATGACATGTGGCAGCGGATTTGCAATAGTTTATTTCATCACTTTCTACATGCTCTGCGCTTTCCTGGTATGCAAAAAAAAAAAAAGTTAATTACCTTACCAATTATTCAACTATGACCTTTCTACGTCTAGCCACACTTTCCTTGTATTCCTCCAGATTATCAACTTGTTTGTGGCTGTCATCATGGACAACTTTGACTATCTGACACGTGATTGGTCGATTCTTGGTCCTCATCACCTTGATGAATTTAAGAGGATTTGGTCAGAGTACGACCCTGAGGCTAAGTATGTATTTTATTATTTATTCAGGAGAATATGATTTATTCCTTCAACAGGTAATGATTGCTTTTGTTTTTTATTGCTCATGTAGAGGCCGGATTAAACATCTTGACGTCGTCACCCTTCTTCGTCGTATCCAGCCTCCTCTTGGCTTCGGCAAACTCTGTCCTCACAGAGTGGCTTGCAAGGTCTCTCTCCTCACCTCTAATGTTATATATTACACCTCATTTCAAAATATTACAAAGGATTACTTTTTCCCACCATATTAAAATGCTGCTCTGTTTTTGCAGAGGTTGGTAGCCATGAACATGCCACTGAACAGTGATGGCACAGTCATGTTTAATGCCACTTTGTTTGCACTGGTGCGCACAGCCCTGAAGATCAAAACAGAAGGTATAAATAAACAGTAAACGCACCGCTTTGCACTTCAGATGTGTTCACTGAGTCAGTCGGTTCTATGTGGAGCTCGCTTAAAATGGCTGTGAACAGGGATGTTTGTTTCCCCGCGGTGCAGGTAATCTGGAGCAGGCCAACGAAGAGCTGCGAGCTGTCATTAAGAAGATCTGGAAGAGAACCAGCATGAAGCTGCTGGATCAAGTGGTGCCTCCTGCTGGTGGTTAGTGGAATTGCCCATCAATAAAAATCACACACACCTCCTTCTGTTATAGTTTGACACACAAACCGAGCAGCCTGCAGAGAGTCACGCACGCACACACACACACACACACACACACACACACACACACACACACACACACACACCATATGCTGCCATGCTGTTCACATATAATTACTCCAAACTGTTATGTGCTGAAAAAAACCACACACACACATACACACACACACACAGAGCTGTATTGTGCTGTTTAGGCTGTGCTCATGTTCTCCTGGTTGTCCCCTCAGCAGTGTGTTTTTATCTGTGTGTATTTCCTCCCTCCCGCCCTGGATGCTGATGGAGGCCACTGACTATCTGCTGGGCTTTGGGCTTGCATGGCCTTGTAGACCACTGTGCAAGTGCATGCGGTGTCTTTCTCACTAATATCTTCTATCTGTCCTTCTTCATCTGTCTCTCTCTGTCTTTCCTTTCTCTTCTTCTCTGTTGTCTCCACCTCTGTTTTTTCTCACTGCTTGAGCTTTTATAGCCCTATTCTCCTCACACTTTTATATCTCTGTATCTAAAACTCTGAAGCACTTCAGAATATTCTGAAGCAGTTCTGTTTTAGGGTGGTGGCATGGAACTAGTGTTGCCTCTCTCTCCGATCTCTGTCCCCGACGTGCTTGTTCAAAGTGATTCAGACCCCTGCTTCAGAATGATTCTCACACACAGACTTGTACATGCTCAACAAATAAAAAAAAACAAAAAAAAGCAGACAAGTATACATGTAAGAACACACAGCTATAAATTTACTGATGATCAGATGACAAAAAGGCATACATGAGCACAAACAACATGGATTTACACAAACATACTGACATGCATACTGTAGATCTGCTTGCTTGCATGTGCTAAAAGTAGTAAATTAAATGGACATTCTTGGACCTTTAAGAAAGATTTTAGTTCAAACAGGACACATTTCAGAGCAGAGATTTTATCACAGATTTAATAGAATTACTGTGTTCTTTTAATACTGTTATTTAATGCAGTAATTCCTAGAATTACATGAAGGATGCAGGGTGATATCAGCAGGTCATCAGTATTGATCAACACCACAACATTTTAAATAGAAAGTGACTTAAAATATGCATTGACCGGCAAGTCAACGCTAATAATCACTGTGTCCCTAACAGCCAAGAAAAATAAGTTGTATTCCTGTCAGTGGGTGTAAAATAGAGGGACTTTTGCATGCACACTACAATTTATTTCATTCATATCATTCATCTTGTTATTTTAATTCTACTGGAGAGATGTGACGATTTCTGTTGTGTGGTAGAAACAAATATGTGGACATATCATTGCATCGTCAAACCAAAAAACTTGGTCAATATTGATGTATTGGATCTGAAGATGTCGTGCATCCCTAATTTAAAAAATTAGGTTTAGGATTAAAAAAACACTCATACATGCCTAATAATGCAAATCATTCATCAACTGAAGGTCTTCACACTGATATTTAGTGAAGTGAAGACATTTTCTGTCCTTTTTGAGATTCTGCAAAGGATCCTAGGTGGTGCAGATGGAGGTACAGTATATACACCATCAAGATGGATGTATATATAAATATACAGTATATATAGTGTAATTTGGATGTAAATCATCTACCGTCCTGAGGAGAACGGACGAGGGAGGAGAAGAGTCTCTCCTTCTCTCTCCCAGAAGAGTGCTGTGTGTAGTGACCTGCTGACATAGGAAGCGTTTGTGTGGTCTGTTCACTCAGATGAAGAGGTAACCGTGGGGAAGTTCTATGCCACCTTCCTGATACAGGACTACTTTAGGAAATTCAAGAAACGTAAAGAGGAAGGCCTGGTGGGTGCACACCCCTCCCAGAACAACACGGCGATCGCTTTACAGGTGAGTGTCACAGTGATAAAGTGTGTTTCTGAGAGTGTGTCTGAGGTATGAGAACAACAATTCTGTTAAGTCTGTTTTCAACGCGTCTTTGTGCATTTCATTCAACTATCATCAATGTGCTAATGTTGTGGTTTATGATCCAGCAGGACGTTCATGATCTTGGTGTACAGTATGAATCTGTTACTGTGATATATGTGTGTCTCTGTGTCATAGACGTTGATGTTAAGCATGTGTTTTTTTTGTCTCTAGCCACCATTTCATGTGTTTTCTGCACATTCATAACTCATAAAATTCACAATTCGCAAAGTTTGTTGCCTTTTCTGTTACCTTCTAATGTATGATATATGGCTTCAAAGTATCCCCATATATCAATGTTTGACAGTAAACATGACCAACGTCCATTTTCTTTCTAATAATCTTTGTATATAATGTGTTTTTTTAATTTTCAATTTATTCATTTATACCAACTAAACCAAAGGACAAGAAGAACCAGGATGTTTGTTTGTTTGTTTGTTTTTTTTAGCACAAAGCCGTAACAACATAATCTTTGTGACAGAAAGCACAGCTGGATGCTACAGAAGACATTTCAGCTGAGTAGTACTCGCAGTAGGCTGCATTCAGGAGAGCACATCTGTCTGTCTCTGTGTTCTCATCTCTCACAGTGTGTCAGTAATGTCAGGTGTTGTGTAGCACAGGTGTGTGTATGTTAAGTATGTGTGATGGTTGTGACTTAATGATTTTATGATTTTTGTGAGTTTTAAAGATGAAGGTCCCGGCCTTAGAGCTTAGCCCTCTTGTTGTCATGGTTACAGGCTGGCCTTCGCACGCTGCATGATATTGGGCCCGAAATACGCCGAGCGATATCATGTGATCTACAAGATGACGAACTAGTAGACTTTATTCCAGAGGAAGACGAGGAAATTTATAGGGTAACTGATGTTTGTGCCAAAATTTAAATCTGTGCTTGTAATGAATTATGCTTTTTCATGGTAATGCACCTTTAAATAAGTCTTCCTTAGAAGGGAATGCACACACAGAAAGTCAAATCAGCTAATGTGCAGTAGATAAATCTTACCATATGTAGGGTTTTATTTTCATGTATTATTTTAGTTCCTTATGTTTTTATTCCATTTCAGTTCCAACAAACTAAACAGTGCTTTTATTTTGCTTACATATATCATGCCATAAACCAGCTTCTGAACTTATTTTTGCTCACACAATTGCTGAAAGTTCTCAGGCTTAACATCAATAGTATGCTCTGCTGTTCTGTCAGAAGTAGAGGCTCTGGTGGTTTTACTTTGAGCGTTCCTTCACAGCGTAACGGCGGACTCTTTGGTAACCACCTCATGAACGGTGGCCATCGGCGATCCAATGGACATCAGACCAATGCCACCCAGCGGCCTCTACAGGTGCAGCCTCCACCTCACTACGCTCACATGGAGCAGCCGGTGGGACGCCTGTCTCGAGCCAATGCAATGTCCCATCCCAACCACCATCATCACCACCACCACCATCACCACCGCCACCACAACTCCTACGGAAAGTCTCCAAAATCCACCAACATCAACCTCAACAACGCCAACGTGTCCAGTTTACCCAACGGAGGGCACCACCGCTACTATGAGCACGCACCTCCCAATGGCTACCCAGGTCTACGCAGCTCCTACTACGACTACGACAAGCCCCGGACACCGCAGGGTCAAAGGTATCTACCCACTGATCATGTCACAGACAATGTTCGAGTGACATATTCCAGCTGAAACATCTCATGATGTGTATAGCACAAAAACCCTCTGAGCACATTGGCTTCATGATGTGCTCTCATAAGTGTTAAACATACATGTGAACTGCACATGTAAAATCCCAAATGTCCTGTTTGAAAGCATTAATATTTTAGAAAGAAAAATACATCTTTCCTGTGTGTGAAACCACCAACTCATTCACTACT
>JAVQJX010219593.1:0-26398 GCA_036025115.1 Ambassis agassizii | reverse complement strand
CACACACACACACACACACACACACACACACACACACACACACACACACACACACACAGAGTCACACTCCATCCTGTTCACTTGTGAGCACTTCAAATTCAAATCAGAGAGCAGGAAGTCAAAAGACCCACATGGACCATGTGAGGACGTTTCTGTCCCAACAAGGACTAAAGTCCCCACAATGTGGGTTTGAAGAGTTTTTCTTCTAAATCAAAGCATCAGCTCAGAAGATCTGTTTTAGTGTGATGAACACACACACACACACACACACACACCTTGGCCTTCAGGTAGATGCTGTGTCCGATGATTCTCGTGCTGTCGAACATGTCGTCTCCGGGTCCAAACCCCTGACACATCTTGGTCTGACAGACACACACTCACTGTTTACTGTCTCATCATGATGTGTGTGTGTGTGTGTGTGTGTGTGTGTGTGTGTGTCTTACCCCTCCTACAGGACAGGAGCTGTTCAGGTAGTCGCAGGGCAGCCCCGTGTTCGCACAGTGAGGCCCCCTGGTGTTCGGAGTGACGTCACCGAGGTTACTGGAGGAGAAACCAGCGACAAAGCCGCCCTGAGACGAGACAAGGACAGGAGACAGGGGGCAAGGGACAGGAGACAGGGGACAGAGGACAGGAGACAGGAGACAGGAAAGGAGACAGGGGACAGAGGACAGGAGACAGAGGACAGGAGACAAGGGACAGAGGACACAGGAAAGGGGACAGAGGACAGGAGACAGGGGACAGAGGAAAGGAGACAGGGGACAGAGGACAGGAGACAGAGGACAGGAGACAGGGGACAGAGGACAGAGGACAGGAGACAGGGGACAGGAGACAAGGGACAGAGGACACAGGAAAGGGGACAGGAGACAGGGGACAGAGGACAGGAGACAGGGGACCCACAGTGTCAGTGTCTTCCAGTGCTGTCCCCGTGTGTGCAGCATGCAGTCACCTGTCCCGGTAGCTCTCCAGGGTTCTTGTCCTGCTCCAGCAGGTAGGAGGCGTAGCCCATGTTGTCGCTGCTCACCATGCGGTTGGTGTAGTTCATGCTGACGGCGTGGACGGCGAACCAGCTGTCAGGAGGACAAACGGTGAGGACTGACGCTGCAGTCAGTTACACATAAAGCGTGTTTTTACCTGAGCATGCCGATCCCGTCTCCGTCTAAATCGGTGAACTTCAGCACCACCACCTGTTTGTCTGTGTTCCCCTTATACCTGCAGGATCAATGACACTGATCAATGACACTGATCAATGACACTGGCCCCGCCCCCTCCCCCCTTCTGTGTACCTGTGTCTCTCGTCCTCGGGGTTGTTCATGTAGGAGTAAGGGCTCCTGTTCAGGCTGCTGTCGTCCAGCTCTCCTCTGCTGCGGTAGATCCGGCCCGGCTTCATGTTGCGGTGGGCTAAGTCTATACTCTGGAACCGAGCTTTTAGTACCGACACAAAGAACCACGTCCACAGTTTGATCACACACACACACCTTGACGATGCCGTTGACCAGCGGCTCCATGGACGCCTTGATGTAGCCTTTGCTGCTGATCATGAACAGTGTGTACTGGAAGTATCCGGCCGGGCCGCAGTGAGTGTGAGTGCCGCTCAGAACCACGTTATCCTGCCGGTACTGATCACCGTACTTCACCCGCAACGCCTGCAGGACCTGCACACACACACACAAACGTTTGTACAGTGTGAGGACCATGACCTGGACCCACGTTGTGTGTGTGTGTGTGTGTGTTCACCTCCAGTCGTAGCCTCTGTGACACCATTCCGATGTCTGCAGTGACGAAGACGACTCTGCGTCTGCCATCATCAACGATGAAGGCTCGGCTGTAGAGGCGAGTGTGTATGCCTGCAGCGGTCTGCTGAGGGTTAGCATAGCCCATCTACACACACACACACACACACACACTGCTCAGGGTGATCATCATATAGATGAAGTGAAAAGTCAATCATGGTGTTTGTTTACAGTCAGACTGTCACAATAAAAGCATCACTTCCTGTTTGTTTCAGTTCAGATACCACTGAAGAACAAAACATCACATTGAACTGGTGTGTATGTGGTTAGCATAGCATGCTATCTGCAGACAGACCAGGGGGATCTCAGCAGGCGGTCCGGTGCAGTCGGCTCGACCGACCCCGATCAGGAAGGGTTGGTGCTGCGGGTCCGAGCTGGGAGCGGGGGTTGATCCTGGACCTGCGACAGGAGGCAGGTTCTCTTTGAGGAAGCTGTTCGCCTCAACAAGCAGCCCACACAGAGGAGCTTCTCACTGCTCAGCTGTCTCAGCGCCCCCCTGTGGCTGCGTGTCCTCACCTGTTTGTGTGTTCCTGGTGGCCAACACCGTGATCAGCGCCACACTCACAGCCGTCATGGTGACAAAGAGCACGCCCAGCGTCAGCTCCAGAGCAGAAAGGCCACAGCACACAGACCTCCGGGCCGCCATATTGTCTGGCAGCACAGCGGCGGATTAAACAGGGTAACAGAGTTATTTTGATCCCAGAACAAAGTGAGAATAACATCAGAGTCAGAGCCCTCTGTGACCGTGATGCTGTTCACACCTGAGCGGTGGGTCTCTGTGGATGAAGGATGTTCCTGAACAGACTGAGAATAAAACCTGAAACATGTCTGCAGCTTCACTTTAACCTCCAACACAACGCCTCACGCACGTCAGGGTGTGAACAGCACCAAGCTGCTCTCACACAGGTGTGAACGCTCACAGCTCCGAACCCACGGCGTCCATCTCTGAGCCCAGACCGGCGGCGGGTCTGGACTCAGAGAGGAACATAAACGGACACATACTCACCGTCAGCGTGCAGCCTCAGGTAGAATCCAGCAGAGTGTGTGTGTGTGAGATGTGAGGAGTGTTTTACGGCGCTGACCGCAGGGCTTCAGCTGATATCGAGCAGATAAGATGCTCCAAAGGTCTCCTCCTGATAACAGCATAAACTCACAGATTAATTCTCACTCATCAAAACAAACAGCTGGACGAGCTCTGTAGGTCTGAGTCTGCATCAGGACCTGCATCAGGATCCGTCTTCAGCTGAGCTCCAGCTGGCGGCTCCTCAGCCAGGTCCGCCCGTCCGGGTGACGGCCTGAGCGGGCCTCCAGCTGCAGCCTGATGACTGAACCTGCTGACGGTTTTATCAGCAGCTGTTATCTGGAGGACGGCGTTCTGATAGTGACTCAGTGATGAGAAACGATGAGAAAGCATCAGCGTTCTTCTCACTCTGATCCAGCAGGGGGCGCCACAGTCCACTGTTACCTCACTGACAGAAAACACTGAGGGCTCTTCGAGACCTTGTTTGGTCTGAGTCTGCTGCTGACACGAGCAGGGCATGTTGTTTGTGTTCATTCACGTCCTGAGAGACGTTTACTGCCCGAGAGCAGCAGGGTCAGACAGCACCGACCAGGACCGACCAGGACCGACCAGGATCAGGCTTTCATGGCTCAAAAGGTTCCACAAACACTTTGCTCTGCGTGGCCCTGGTCTGACCCTGTTCTGGCCCTCGGGCAGTAAACACCTCTCAGGATGTAAATAAGACACACAGGGGAAGGTGTAAGACACACTGTGGGACCAGTCGGACTGGGTGTGCTTGTTTTTGACACCCGACACCAGGCTGAGCCCGTCCCCCATTTAACTGCGAGACAGTCGGGGGAGGTGTGGGTACACTAAAGGAGTCGCTCCCTGTTGGAGCTTCACATGTTGATGCTGCCTGAGCAGAGAATGGAGCGCTCCTCTGGGTCTGGGGGTGCTTAGTTAACGCCTCACACAGAGCCGGGTTAATGATTGAGGGTCAGCTGGTGACTTATTGACGGACAGAGCTGCACTTCTTTTTGCCTGCTGGCTGCTCAGCTCCACCCGGCCGGTCACCTGCAGGCCTGACTCCTCAAGTCCTGACCTCCTACATTCAGTTTTTAGCCAAATCCAGACAGCTCGGTCCATCTCTCAGGAAGAAGCAGGAAGTCTTTGGTTTTCAGGGACCGGACCTCCTCAGGACCGCGGACCGGCTCCGGTTCAGTCTGCAGGGATGGCTGCTGGGAAGACGCACAGCATTGGGGTGTCTCCTCCCGACGGCGGGTGGGGCTGGGTGATCGTCAGCTGCTGCTTCATGGTGACGGTCTGCACGCGTGCAGTGACCAGGTAACACACACACACACAGTTTGTCTATCTATCTCTGTGAGGACCTGTGCTTCAACACTGCTTTGTGAGGACCTTAAACTCATCAGTCAGGAGGGAAGAGCAGAACCAGAGTGTGTGTGTGTGTGTGAGTTTGTGTGTGTGTGCAGAACCTGAACCTGAGCTGAAGTGAAGCATGAAAAACCTGCAGCAGACTTTCTCCTGAACTGACCCAGCAGCCCCAAACAAAAACAAACGTATTGTACATGTTAGAGCTGGTTTTTTAAAGACCTGCTCAGAGAGGAACGAACAGCCTGCGGGGACACGAACGTCTCCACACAGTGAGGTTTCTACTGTAGAAACAGACAGAGCTGGTCCTCACACTAAATTAACTAGCACAAGTATGGGCAAACTATCCCACAAAGGGCCGGTGTGGCGGCAGGTTTTTGTTCCAAACAAGCAGCAGCAGCACACCAGACTTGACTAATTCAAACAACTGATGTCAGTCTTCAGACAGCTGATTGGTCAACCTGCTCTTGGCTGGTTGGAACAAAAACCTAGCGCATTAGCTTATTGTTTGTGGATGCTAAACTGGCTAGCTCTCCATTTGCACATCACTCAGTGTCACATCCACACAGTATAGCCAAATTACTCCAAACTCATCTGGTTAAACTTTGGTTTGCTGCTGTCATATGATGATGTGGACAAAAACAAATTTTTTTGTCCAAGCATGTGGAGTTTAACTCGAAATGACTGTACTGCTGTAACACCTAAATTTCCCAATTTGGGAGTAATAAAGTACTTCTATTCTCTTCTAAATGCAGCAGTTAGCCTGCTAGCTAACGCGGTGCTGTTGGAATTTCTGGAGCTGAGCTCAGAGGCGCACTGCGTCTATGAATAAATGAAGTGTTTGTTTCCATGCGGCAGCTAGTTTTACTGACATGCAGACGAGACGAGCGTCTGTTTCTGTCAACACAGCGTCAGAAAGTGTCCTCACAGACAGACGGTAAACAGGTTGTTTACAGGGACAGAATGACTCAGCGGAACGATTACAGATTCACTGCACATCCTCTTAGCTTAGCATCAAAACTCTGTTCAGTCTGATCCTGACAGACATGATGAACACAGAAATGTCTGCACAGAGCTATGCTTGCTTCATGCTAAGCAATATACGGTGTCCCCTTCAGGACATTTCTGTCTCATCATTAAGGGACCGTCAGACAGGCGCCGCTCTAAACTCGTTAAACTCGCTGCATTCCTGCAGAGAAAAGAGTCTGTGAGACACACACACCTGAACAAACAGCAGCTCCCGGCAGACACATCACAACATGTGAAGGCCACGTGGTGCGTTCAGGAGCTGCCCCTCACGTCTCCTCAGTCACAGCCGCTTTCTGTAGAAACCTGACACTAATGCCATCAGCCCTCACAGGAAACCGGCTCAGGCCCCTGCTGCTGGTCACGTGACCGGGGGTTCGGTTCGGACAGGATGTTGGGGCTTTCATGCGTTGACGGAGCTGCAGGACTTTGAAACTCTTCCAGATGTGTCTGCAGCTGTGACCTTTGACCTCCTCCTGATCAGAGCGGCTCTGCCTGCTGCTCACACTGCAACAGCTGTTGCTGCCACATGTTACGCAACAACACGTTTTTCACAAATCAGCCGCTGGCTTGTCTTTAAATGTGAAGTTACACATTACATAACACACACACACACACACACACTCTGACCTCTCTGATAGGACAACCACAGAACGTCCTGTTTACCTGATAACTGATCAATAATCAATGACAGCTCCGTTCTGACACGTGGCTCATTTTGGACGTGAGACATCCTGGTTACCGTAGTTACAGGCAGGTTGTCCATTTGTGACCATGTGACGGCTCATGTGGGCGGAGCTTCGCGACTGCCAAAATGTGAAAAGTTTCAGCAATAAAAACAAAAGTTAACTGCAGCTCCCAGGATGCTTTGCAGATGGCGCTGTTTTCAGCAGCTCCTTCAGCTAAGGATTCTGGGTAGTGTAGTGCTGACCTGTTGTCTGTGTCTGCAGGTGCATCTCCATCTTCTTTGTGGAGTTTCAGGCCCACTTCGGAGCGGACTACGCGGCCACGGCGTGGATCCACAGCCTGGTGGACTGCACCACCATGCTCTGCGGTCAGTACCCGCCTGTCCACATTCTGAATGTCTCTGGGACCTGCTGGACATGACAAGCAGCTGAACATGTCTCTGTGTGCAGCTCCTGTCGGCAGCCTGGTGGGGAACCGCTGGTCCTGCAGGGTGGCGGTGATGGTGGGCGGCCTCCTGTCCTCCTGCGGCCTCCTGCTCAGCTCCTTCACCACCAGCATAGAGATGCTGTATGTCAGCATGGGCATCCTCACAGGTCACAAACACGTCTTCACTGTCTTCATGTTCCTCACCGGCTGAAGCCGTCCTCATGCCTTCTGCACGTGCTGTCCCTGCAGGTTTGGGCTTTGCCCTCTGCTACACCCCCGCCATCGCTCTGGTGGGCTGTTACTTCCGGCAGAGGAAGGCGTTGGCGTATGGCATCGCCATGTCAGGCAGCGGGATCGGGACGTTCGTGTTGGCTCCAGCTGTGCAGCTGCTCATCGAGCTGTACTCGTGGAGGGGGGCGCTGCTCGTCCTCAGCGCCTTTGTCGGCAACCTCTGCGTCTGTGGGGCGCTGCTCCGGCCAATCACACTGCGGGAGGAGGAGGAGGAGGCGGGGCAAAGCGAGGAGAAGCCACACAGTATGTACGGTTTTTATCCCACAGGCCTGAAGACCTGGAGCGTCTCTAATGTCCGTCTGTCCTGATGCAGGGGACGTCTCATCACAGGACCCTGAAATCGCCATCAAAGGACTGTCCAAAGACTCCAAGGACAACCTGTTGTCTTCAGAGTCATCACCACCATCTTTACCACCAACAAGCTCCACCCCCAGGCTGACAGGGTGCTTCCGCTCCTGCTTCCTGCCCAGTAAGGAGTACCGCTTCCTGCTGATGCCAGACTTCCTGGGTCTCGCCGTGTCCTTCTTGTTCCTGGCCAGCGGCTGCAGCCTCCCCTTCGTCTACCTGGTGCCCTACGCTCTGAGCATGGGCGTCAGCCATCAGCACGCCGCTTTCCTCATGTCCATCCTGGGAGTCATCGACATTGTGGGGAACATCACCTTCGGTTGGCTGACGGACAGGAGGTACGACCCGTCCCTCAGCGGTGGAGGACTTTTGGCGCCGTGGCATGTTACTGATGTGACTTCCTGTCTGTTCCTCAGGTGTCTGAAGCCGTACCGTCTGGCCTGTTACGTCTTCTCGGTGGGGATGGAGGGTCTCTGCTGCCTCTTCACGCCGCTGCTTCGCTCCTTCCCGCTCCTCGTGCCCTTCGCCGTCCTCTACGGCTACTTCGACGGCGCCTACGTGGCCCTCATCCCCGTGGTGACCTCAGACATGGTCGGAGCCCCGTACCTGTCCTCTGCACTGGGTGTGGTCTACTTCCTCCATGCCATCCCCTACCTGGTCAGCCCCCCGATCGGAGGTGAGATGGCGCTCTGTCATTTGTCTGATGCTTCCTTGACGTCATCAATAAGCTCCTCTCTGTCTGCAGGCTGGCTGGTTGATGTCACAGCGAGCTACACGGCCACCTTCTCCCTGAGCGGCGCCGCCCTGTTGGCCAGCGCACTCGTCCTTTCCATCGTCGCTGGGATTCGCCGTTTACGCCAACAGCTGATCACCATCACCAAGGACACCAAACCGGAGCCCCCGCGCCTCAGCCCGCCCGACTGTTCAGGGTGCTTCATCCCCTCCAACAAGGAGGCAGCAGGTGATCGAGCAGACGTCTTATAACAACCAATCAGATTAGACCAAAGACAGCTGGAAGGCTGCGCGTGGCCGGAGGAGGCCGCCAATCAACCGCACCGTGAGAGACATTTCATCTGACCTAATGTCACAGACTGAACATGGCTGAACACAGGCTGACATGCTAACAGGCAGCTGCTAACAGGGAAGAAGTGAAGACAAAGCTGAGCTGCAGCGCGGCGAGGAAGTCCTTTTAACGATCATAATAATGAGACGCGAGCTGAGAGCGCCTTCCTGAAGGTCAGCTGATCCATTATTGAGATGAAGAGCGACGTGTTCTAAATGTTAGAATGTTAGAAAAATATTAAATGTTAGATAAATATTAACGGGCGGGATGTTTTTGTGAGTGAACGTGGAGTTTGTTCTCAGGTAAACTTTTCAGAAAACATTTCAAAAAACACCTCAGTGTTGATAGCATTTCATGTTTATTGAAACAGATTCAATGAGATGTGACTGATTTTTATTATTTAGGCACAAATGTGATTCTGTGGATTTTTTTAAATGTAATATTATCTAAGTAAATGAGCCAATCATGTTTGTATCTGGTCAGGTATTAATCTGAGGGTTTGGTCATCAGCTGACTGTGTGTGAAGATGAACTCTGTGTGTGTGTGTGTGTGTGTGTGTGTGCGTGTGTGTGTGTGTCTTTTCCAGTCAGAGGCATCATCAGGTATCTAACTCAGGTACTGATTAACAGGAAACAATCATTAGTCAATCTGCTGTCCAATCATCAATGCAAGTTAAAATGTCTCTTTAAAAACACTCTGTGGGAACAGGAAGTACATTTGATTTGAAAATAAGAGTCATGCTGCAGTTTGAATCCAAACGGTAGCGACGCTGTGTTCTACATTAGAACATTTACAGAAAGTATTTGTTTTGGTTTTGTCACAGAAACATGAACATGTCCATCAATAAAAGGAACATTCTGCACGTCTGTCCCTCATTTGGAGCCACTGCAGGCAGCAGGAAAGTGAGCCAGGAAATCTGTTTATTTCCCATGAAGTCACAAAGAGCGCGCACCGTTCTCTCAGCTCTTTATTGACTCCCCAAACATTAAAAAAATAAAAAAAATAAAAAGTTAAAACAATCACTGTACAAAGGCTTAAACTCTTCTTTACACTCACTGAGAGAGCGTCCTGAGGTGAAAGTCACATGACGCTGACGTCACTTCCTGCATGTTTTGGAGCGCAGCTGTCTTTTGATGGTGAGGTGACTGCTCTCCTTTTCCTCCGCTGCCTCTCCCGACACCTGACAGTGAAAACACTGCGTTATCCACAGTGGGCAGAAGGGGGCAGCGTTTCACCACAAACAGAGAGCATGATGGAAGAAGACGTCTCACCGTGTGCGGAGAGTCCAGCAGCAGAGCCGATGCGTCTGTCTTGTACAGCTTCTTGCGTCCTCGCTGTGACCTGGTTGCCGTGGTTACAGGCAGCTCTGCTGGGTGTCCGCTCACCAGGCCCATGATGGTTTTAGCTGCAGAGGACAGCAGAGCTGAATAAACACTAACCGGAGCGGCGGCGCCCCCTGCTGTCTGAGTGACACTGACCTTTACTGCCCAGGATGGACGGAGAGCTGTGGATCAACTCTCCGATCTTCTGCAGAGCGCCGTCCTTCCTCTCCTTCACCACAGAAGAAGAAACACAGATTAAAGCTGCAGACCGGACGCACACTCGGCCGTCCACTCGGAGGACTCACCTGTTTGTTGTTCCGGTTGTTTCGTCTGAGTCTGTTCCTCTTGTTCTCACTGAACACCAGGTCCTGAAACACAGCAGCACAGCTGAAGCTACACAGAGGAGCAGGAGGAGGACGAAGAGGAAGAGGAGGAGGAGCAGGAAGGTGATGATAATCTAACTTACCCCCACCTCGCAGCTCTTCCTCTTCCTCCTGGTGGTTTTGGGGGTTTTCTTCCTGTCGGCGCTCAGAGGAGACGTCTCCTGATAAGAACAGGTCACAGATCAGAATCAGAGCGCCGTCTGATGGAGCCCGCTGCATTCTGGGTGTTGAAGGCTTTTTGTGTCTCACCTGCGTCTGTTTCTCCCCCTTTAGTCTTTGCAGTCTCTCCACCTCCTTCTTCACCGCCTCAAACTGCATCCTCCCCTCCACTTGAACCTCCTCCCTGAGACCCTGCCTCCTCCTCCTCTCCTGGAGTTTTTGGATCTCCTCCTTCAGCTCCTCCACCACAGACACCTTCCTGTCCTCTGCTGTGATGTTTTCCTTCTCCTCCTCCTCCTCCTGCCTCCTCTGCAGGTCCTCCTTCAGGCGCTGCAGCTCTGAGATGAAACATCAGTGTCAGAGTTTCTCACACACACAAACACACACACACACACACACTGAAGACTTGCCTACCTCGTCTCAGAGTCTCCACCTGCTGGCGGCTGTCCTGCAGGAGTTTGTCCCTCTCTGATGAGACTTGATGCAGCTCTGACGGAGACAAAGAACAGCCAATCAGGGCCTGCAGATTTACAGCTGTGACGTCATCCAGGTGCTCCTCCTCACCTCCTATCTCTCGCCTCCTCTCCCCCTCCAGTCTCTCCATCTCCTTCAGTCGCCTGCGCAGGTCTCCGGCTTCCAGCTCAAGCTCCGCCCTCATGGCCTCCAGCCTGACAGAGGACTCTGCCTTCTGACTGGCCAACTCGTCTGAGAGCTGCACACACCTGTTTTCACTGCAGAGGATGATGCTGTGTAATAAAGCTGTGTTCAGTCCCTGAAGCCTGATCAGTAACAGTATTGATCACCTGTTAGTCAGCGACTCCTGTAGCTGCTTCTTTTCTCTCCTCAGCTCCTCCATCTGCAGGGAGGTCTGCGCTAACCTCTGCAGTGCCGCCTGGCTCTCCTTCTTCAGCTCCTCCATGGCAGTGTGGAAAACACTGCTGCTGCTCTGCTCCTCCTCCTGAAGTCAGTCAATCAATAATCAATAACACACTAACATCACCACCAAGCCCACGTCACAAATCAAAGACGGAACCTTGACTTCCTGCCTCAGACGCTCCACTTCCTGTGTCAGCATGTTGATGGAGTTGGTCTTCTCCTCTGATTGGTTCTCCAGGTCCTGGAGGCGGCTCCTCGTGCTGCTGCACTGCTCTGATAGGCTGTCAGACCTGTCAGTCTGCCGTTTCAGCTGAGACTGCAGGTCAGTCACCTGAAACATCGCAGAGAAATCAGTGCGGGAGGAGGAGCAAGACATGAAGAGGAGGATGAAGAGGAGATGAAGAGGATCGGTACCTCTGTCTGCAGCTGGAAGATGCCATTCACCAGAGCTTTGTTCTCCTTCTGCAGCTTGGACACCTCCCTCTGCTCCGTCTCCAGAGACGAGAGCACAGACTCACAGTTTGGACACTGGTCCAGATCTGCAGGAGGAGGAAAAGACGGAGGAGTATCAGTATGTGTGATAGATATTTACACCATGGAGACACCTGTAGCTCCTACCTGTCAGCTCCTGCACCTTCTGCTCCAGTAGCTCCTGCTCCTTCTTTAGCTGCTCCAGCTCCTCTTCCCGCCTCCTCAGCTCTTCCTTCAGCCTTGTCCCCTCTTGTTCCAGCTCCTCATGCAGGCCCCTCCTCCTCTCCTCCCTCTCCCTCAGCTCAGTGATGGCCTCCTCCTTCTTGTCGTTTTCCTCCTGCAGCCTCCAGATCTCCTCCTCCAGGACCACTGATGACGAGAAAACAGTAAATGTAAGCAGTGTACACAGTATAAACCTCCGTCACTCCTCCTCCTACCTCTCTTCTTGGCCGCGCCTCCTCTCCCCTCGTCTTCCAGGGAGTCACGCCGGCGCTTCCTGCTCCCATCGTCTCCTCCTGGCTGCCTCAGACTGTCCAGCAGCTCTCTCTGAAAGGTGGAGAAATCAGACATGAGCCTGGCTGTGACCTGCCGGAGGACAGCGAGCAGAGTGTGTTTTTACGTCTCTGGTGGCGTCGTCCTTCAGTCTGATGATGAGGTCATCTTTCTGCTGGCAGATCTCCTTCAGCTCAGAGAGCTTCAGTCTCTGCTGCTTCAGACTCTGACAGAATCAAGAACACCCAGCAGCTGTTACTGCGACCGAGCAGAAACCACAGAAGAAGAGACAGACGGCAGTCTAACGTACCTCCTTAGCTTCCTGCAGCTGGTCATGTGACTGTTTATTCTCCAATTGCAGCGCCTCCATCTCTGAACAAATAAAGAGAAGGTTTCATAAACTAAACACATGCAGTTCTGTACCTGCGGTGTGTGTGTGTGTGTGTGTGTGTGTGTGTGTGTGTGTGTGTGTGTGTGTGTGTGTGTGTGTGTGTGTGTGTACCTGCAGTGTGTGTCTCCTCAGTCAGACAGTGGTGGACACTCTGAGCGTCCTCTCTGATCTTCTCCAGGTCTGCAGTCATGGAACTGATTATCCCCTCCAGCAGGGCAGCCTGGTCCTGCTAACAGCCGATCACGATCAATCAGTGAATGATCAATAACTTGCACTGAGACATGCAGTGAGTTTACACACCTGGCTGCTGTCACTGTCGCCCGTCCTGCTGACCAGGTTCTTCAGGATCTCCAGTCTCTTCTCGGCCCGCTCCTCCAGGATCTCCCGCTCCTTCTCCAGACGGTCACTGATGTGAAAACATGCTGTTAACCATCACACTGTGATCTTCCTCATCACCCTCCTCCTCATCACGCCTGGTACCTGTAGTCTTTCTCCATTTTGTTGAAAAGCTCCATGAACTCTGCGCTGACTTCCTCTCTGATCTGAGCCTCCAGAACCAAACGCAGAGCCGCCTCTCTGTCCGACTGCAAACACACACAAATGAATCATCACACACTCGCACATAAACACAAAACACATAGAAGCTACACAAGTTTTACCTTCATTTCTTCTTCCATTGTCCTGTCCTGCTCCTCGTCCTCGTCGCTCTCGCCTCCTGCCTCCAGAACGGTTCCTTCCATTACACTCTCCTCCTCCTCCTCCTCGTCCTCACACTCTTCGCCATCGTCATCCTCCAGCAGGTCCTCCAGGCTCGTCTCCCAGGCAACAAGTGAGCTTTTCCTGCCCCGCCCAGACACGTTTCTCCGCTGGTCAGCCTCGTCAATGATCATCGAAAGCTCCATGGCTGACCTATGGGAGGCGTCGTTCAGGGCCACAGGCCTCGAGTTCAACACCACCACCTGGACAGACGAGCTTTGATCAGCCACAAACCAGGTAAGTGCTTAAACTAAAACATTCTGCTCCACAGCAACAAGCAGGAAGCCATGATGGAGTCACATGACCAACACTCAGAGAGCATCTGTCTGATCTGCAGCTTTCCGTCTGTTACTCTGCACACACACGTCTGACTGCTCTCTGATTGTACACAGGACCAATGAGAACACACAGACTGATCATGTGACAGGAGGGAAAAACACTGTGTGTGTGTGTGTGTGAGACCTTCTGCGCGAGGGCGGAGAACTTGAGGACGTTGAGTGTCTCGTCGAAGCAGGATGAGTTCTGGTTGATGTTGACGACCATGGAGACCCGTCCGGCACCACAGAAGAAGAACTGCAGGAAGTGGGTCAGCTTGGACTCCCTGAAGGGGATGTGGTGCTGGAACCTGCAGAGACATAACATCAGTGCTATCACAGCTCACAGGTCTGAGAGCTCATCGAGGGCACAGCCTGGCGGACAGTGTTCGTACTTGGCGTTCTGGTTGAGTCTCATGGCGTTCATGCACTTCCCGAGCGTGAGCAGAGAGCTGTTGATGTTTCCAGCCTCCTTCAGTCTCTCTCCCGTGTTGTGTGTCCGAGAGCAGCGCTCTGAGCCGGCCAGGTCGCACAGAGCCAGCCTTAACACACACACACACACACACAACAACACACAATCACTACAGCGGTAGGTAAACGTCCACACTGCAGTCTGAGTGATGAGCACGCCTTACTCGCTGATGCCGAGGACTCTGGGAACACCAACATCATCCACTCGGAGGATCCTGATGGAGAAGATGCTGTGGCTGCAACAGAGACCACATGACTGAATTTAAACCTCCGCACTGCTTGAACACAAACAGAGAGACGAGCGAGCTGCCGACCTCCTGCTGGACAGCTGGTTCAGTCTGGTGGAGGAGAAGCTCTGGTTCTTCTTTCCGATCTTCATCACTCTGTAGGCTTCCTCACAGCTGTTCACCTGGACCCAGCGCAGGTCTGACACACAAACACACACATCAAATCAGACGTCTACATGCTGTGTGTGTATCCGTGTGTGTGTCTGAGTGTTACCTTTGATGAAGGAGTTCCCTTTGACGTCCTGAGACAGACGCAGCACTGTCCTCTTATAGTGTCCACTGGGAACCTGCACATCAGTCACGTTAGACAGAGCAGCTTACATCCCTGTGGCACAGTAAAGCTGTGTGTGTGTGTGTGTCTGAGTGTGTGTTACCTGCTCCAGCAGGTCATGGATGTTGTCATTGTAGATTTCACAGAATGAAACCCAGACAGAGAAACACACGTTAGAGCTGACATCCAGGCAGAAGCTGTCAGCCTCAGAGGTGCTGCTGATGCTGCTGTCAGTGCTGAGAGTCGAGCCTGGAGACACAGACAGAGGGACGGAAGGATGGACAGACAGACAACATATTTCAAGTTAGCATGAGGAAATGAGTATGTGTTCGAATCATTACGGGTTCAGTCACTGACCTTCTAGAAATGCTGATCTTCCAGCTGTCAGACTTTTGTCACTCTGCAGAGACAAAGAACACACGTGAGTAAAATGCTCGCACACTGACCACGTGCTGATGTCCCTGCTTCCTGTGGGTGTGTCTGACCTCTTTGAGCAGCCTGAGCAGGTTGGCCTTGCTGCTGTTCTCAGCCACCTGCTGCTCTGGGGTCAGTCTGCTGAAGTCTCTGCAGCGCTGCGGCTTCAGGTCGCTGCGGCTGTACAGGCGGCCGTCGATGCTGTTAAAGATAACTGACAGGGACCTGGGGAGCAGCCCCGAGTCATGATCCGGGCCTGAGAAGCACACAGACTGTTAGTCAGGCACAGGCAGACGAACAATCACACAGACAGGGTGCGTTTCTGACCGAGGAAAGTGAAGGTCTTTCCGGCGTTGGTGACACCGTACGTGAACACCAAACAGTTTCCACCGTGCAGAACGTCTCGGACCAGGCCGCGGACTGACCCCTCAAACACTTTCCTCTGACTGGACTCTGGACCAAACACCTCCACAAAACAAAAGCCAGAACACAGTGTGAAGCTCAGGCACACGAGCAGACGGCACACAGGTACAGCATGATGTCACAGCTACCTGTGTGAAGGTGAACTTCTGCGCCGTTTGAGGCAGGGACTTCTCTGTCTGTCGATTTGACTGGCAGCTCCGGGGAGCCTTGAGGACCACCGTGTCTGGGCCTTCGATGGTCACACAGTCCTAAGAAAGAATAAACACACAGACCTTTATGCGCATCCACACACTGTGAGGTTTGTGAGAGTTGCACAGTTTAATGTGCGTGACATCACTGCTGTCAGAGTGAGCGGCTCACCTGCGACTCTGCGCTGCTGCTCTCAGCTGAAGTGAAGGGTCGAACCCTCAGATACACCTGCAGGTTTTCTGTCTGAGATGGAGTGCTGTCCTGTCAGAAGAACACCATCAGCGATTACTATGACAACCTCCAGTAATGTCAGCATCCTCATCCTCCTTCAGGCAGACCTACCTGTGATGGCAGAGCCGCAAATTCTCCCAGCAAATCTCTCCTTATGTCGTCGACCTCCACCGGCCCGACTCTCTCTGGTTTCCCAGCGAAACAAGACTCCATCATCTCGGCTAAGACACACACACATACAGACAGACAGACAGACACACACACACAGAGGGCATGAATTATAGGCAACCAGTAACAACACTTCCTGCCAGCAAATAGACACTACACGCGTATCAATCATTTCATTTTAAATAGAAACTACAACATAAACAAATCACGTAAACACGAGCGGAAGACATTTTTAATCTGCCGTTGTCTTTGTTGTTAGCATTAGCCACGATTAGCTAACGCTCACAGTGGCACACTCGCATTTTTAACGTTTTGATACATAAATCTTCGTGTTAAATAAATACCGCATGGTTTAAAATACGATGTGTCAGACTGTAACTCACTCTGTGCCTTTTATTTACCACACACGGTGTTTAAAACATGGATGGACATTCGGTAACGTTAGCTGCTTCGCTCCTTTCCGCGGTCTACGTTTTAAAATGGCGCGGACGGACCAATCAGAGAGCAGCGAGATCCCGTTTACATGGCGGAATCTCGCGAGAACACGTAGCATCATAAAATCTAATCTTTCAGTGTCAGAAGCAGGGACAAGTCACATCATCTCTCATGTATGTTTGGTGTATTTGGTTATTTTATAACAGATTATTTTTTATGTTCTTAAAAGAGACTAAACAAAAAAGGTAAACACCGGCGGGCTGTAGTGACATCATCAGTAGGCGACAGGGAAGAGAAGGAGGAGGAGCAATTGAAGCGGATTTGTGGATTAGAGCTTCGGAAACAGGAGCTAGTGGCTACTTTAATACTTTATCTGGATCAGCTGACTTTGTTAGAAACGACTTTATTGTGCAGGGGTCACTGTGCGGTGTTCTTTCATCGGTTTAAGACGGAGACGTCCGCACCGAAAACCGCTGCGAGGGACGCAGAAACACGGTTTCCTTGGCAACGGTGAGTTGTCCTGCAGCTGAAGGTCTGATGGAGCTGCAGCATCTTAGCTGAGTTAGCAGGAAAACGTTTCTCTGTAAAGAATAACATGGACACATACTGTGGATAAATGCAGACATGCTATGTGTCATGTACAACACAACATATCACGATACTCGACTTGAATATGTTTCAGTGCATTATATCTATTCTCAACTTGAACACTATATACATGTATGGTACACAGGTACATACACCATATTTATATCTGCAAATAACTCAATGAGTTTATTTTGTAAATGTTTTCATTTTATACCTTAGATCTTTTATTTATCTTTTATGCTGCTTTTTGCACTGACACTGGTGGTGCCTTAATCTCATTGTACATGTGTATAATGACAATTAAGCCATTCTATTCTATTCTATTCTATTCTATTCTATTCTATGTGACGCTCTCCCTGTGTTTGCTTTCACAGCACCTCATGTCCTCTATGGATTCCAGCGCGGATGGAGGAAAGTGGCTGGACGCTCACTACGACCCCGTTGCCGGCCTCTACACCTTCTCATCCTGTGTGGACCTGGCGGACCTGAGCGGGGACGGGGAGAGCCGGCTGGTGGTGGGGGACCTGGGCTCAGGCTCCTCCGGCATGAAGCTGAAGGTGTACCGGGGCACAGCCCTGATGAGCGAGAGCACCCTGCTGGACTTGCCCGCAGGCCTTGCCGCCTTCTTCATGGACCTCCATGAGCCGCGCATTCCTGCTGTTGCCGTGGCGTCTGGGCCCTGCATCTATGTCTACAAAAACCTGCGGCCGTACTTCAAGTTCACACTGCCTGGTCTGGAGGTGAACACACTGGAGCAGGTCTGTTGCTCTTACTCTCTGTAACATGACCTCTTCACCACCTGCACCTGGCTCACTGTGCTGATGCGCTCTGATTGGACAGGACGTGTGGCAGCAGGTGAGGGAGGGGCAGATCGACCCTCTGACCCTGAAGGAGATGTTGGAGAGCATCAGAAAGAAGGCGGACGTCCCTCTGTCCGTCCGCTCCCTTCGCTTCCTGTCTCTGGAGCCCGATGACATGGAAGAGTTCGTCCAGCTGCACAAGCAGCAGTCGATCAGGCGGCAGGTATCCAGGCTGTCAGAAACAGTTGTCATGGTGATGTTATCTCTGTTCCTATTGGTCCAACCGGTTATCCTTTCAGACAGTGATCACCTGCATCGGGACGCTGAAGAAGAGCACGGCGGATGAGGACGGGGTCAGCTGCCTGGTGATCGGCACAGAGAGCAGCGACGTCTTCGTCCTCGACCCCGAGGCCTTCATCATCCTCTCCAAGGTAAACATGAGAGCTGTGATGCCATCGGCTTCTCTCCTCCTGTGTGTTAACGCGTGGACTGTTGCAGATGACGCTCCCTGCAGCTCCCACCATGATGGATGTGACGGGTCAGTTCGACGTCGAGTTTCGCATCACGGTGGCGTGTCGCAATGGCAACATCTACATCCTGCGCAGGTGAGACACGAAGCTCCTCCCCTCTGATCTCATGAGCTGACTGACAGGCGCGTGTGCTCCTCAGGGAGTCGGACAAACCGAAGTACTGCATCGAGCTGTCGTCTCACCCGGTCGGCCTGGTCAGAGTCGGGAAGAACGTGATAGTCGGCTGCACAGATGAGAGCCTTCAGGGCTTCACGCAGAAGGTGATCACATGATCATAGGCTCATGATGACCGTATCCACAGCAACACAATCACTGACTGTGTTTAGTCTCTCTGTCTTCAGGGAAAGAAGCTGTGGAAGACTGTCCTCGCTGCTCCCATCACCACCATGGCTGCGATGGACCTCCCCACCAGGGGGTTCCAGGCGGTCCTGGTGGGCCTGGCAAACTGTGAAGTGCAGCTGTACCGGGACAAGAACCTGCTGAGCGTCATCAAGACGCCTGACGTGGTCACCAGCATCTGTTTCGGGCGTTACGGCCGCGAGGACGGCACCCTCATCATGACGACCAAGGGAGGCGGCCTGATGGTGAAGATCCTGAAGAGGACGGCGACGTTCGATGACCGGGATTCTGCACCCGGTCCCCCTCTGGCCCAGAGCGTGCGCCTCAATGTGCCCAAGAAGACCAAGCTGTATGTGGACCAGACACTGAGGGAGCGTGAGAACGGCCTGGCCATGCACCGCGCCTTCCAGATGGACCTGAGCCGCCTGCGCCTGGCTGCCGCCAAAGCCTACGTGAAGGCTCTGGAGTCCAGCCTGACTCCGATGTCCTCCAGCCTCACGGAGCCGCTCAAGATGAACGCCGTGGTGCAGGGCCTGGGCCCGTCCTTCAAACTGACCCTGAACGTCCAGAACACGGCGGCGTGCCGGCCCGTCATGAACCTGGCCATCAGCTTCCTTTATGACGAGAGTCTGTACCGCATGAGGAACTCGTACCTGAGGATCCCCCTGCTGGTGCCCGGACTCATCTACCCCTTCGAGACCTTCGTGGAGTGCACCAGCGACAAAGGCATCTCTGACATCATCAAGGTGTTCATCCTGCATGAGGGGAAGAGCTGCCCCCTGCTGACCGCCCACATCAACATGCCCGTCAGCGAAGGCCTGACGCTCAGCTGAGCCCGACATGAAACCGAAGAGGGACCAGGAGAGTCAGACTGACAGAGTACTAATTTATTCACTGTGTAGTTTATACAGTTTGTAAAGACAAACAGGCTGTTTACATGTAAATTATATGTATAAAAATAAACTTTGTTTAAAATTCTTCTTCTTAAAATGTTTTTTAAGTATCAACAGAAACAGTCTGTAAAACTCACAGTGTTACACTCTGGACTTTCTCTCATTTCACAACACATGATCAAACAGACGTCACTTACGGTGTCCAGGCTCTGGGTTTGTGTGGTGCCGTAAGAATCAAGATGTAGAAACTAAACCAGAGCTGCTCACACAGACAGGACTGAAGACTAAACAGGACAACACATTAAGGTTCATGTGAGACATAACACTCACAGAGGGACAGAGAGAGACAGATGGAGACATCACAGCGAGCCTTTATCATAAGTGCAATAATAAAAATCAAAGTTCAGGCGTTACATAAACCACAAAGTGTGATCATGGGGACCAGTGAAGTGTCCTCATGTCCTCCTGCTTCCTGTCGGTAAACAGCAGCAGGAGTAAACAGGTTCAGAGTTCAGAACTTTCCACAGCTGCTGTTTACCTGGATCAGTCTGATCATGTGTTGTGAAATGAGAGAAAGTCCAGCTGCAGCCTATAAAAGCTGAGGAAGAGGAGGACGTCTTCATGTGGAGCTGAAGCATGAAGATGAGACGTGTCCTGGTTTTACTGGGTGAGAGCCTCAATCTAATGTCCACGTCCCTCTTTGAAGCTCTGCTCAGCTGCCTGTCTCTGATCAGCGGACCTGAGGGACTCGTCCTGCACCCGGACGTCTTCAGTCCGTCACAGGACAGTTCTGGTCCCTGTAGTGGGACAGCTCACACAGACAGAGCTGTCTCTGTCCCCTCAGAGACAGTCTGTCCTCACAGAGGGACGCTTCAACACTCAATGTCTAACAGTGATCCTGTTTGAATCCTCTCTGAGCTCTGAGTGGATTCACACTTCCTGTTTCCTGCTCATCACATGTCTCTCTCTGTGTGTGTGTGTGTGTGTGTGTGTGTGTGTGTGTGTGTGTGTGTGTGTGTGTGTGTGTGTGTGTGTGTGTGTGTGTGTCTCCAGCGGTGCTGTGTGTGTGTGAGGGCGTTAGGTTCGGTCAGCTCTGTCAGGGAAACCCGACCAACAGAATGAGGACGTCTGACCGTCATGGACAGGGACACTATGGAGCCAGACGGTGAGACAGACGCTGAGACGTTCAGGCCACAGTCCGCCTGACAGGGTGCTGATGTGTCCTCTGGTCCTCTCAGGGGGGGCAGAACCCACAAAGGTGTGGACATCGTGTGCAATGACGGCTCGACTGTCTACGCTCCGTTTGACGTGACGATCCAAAGAACCCTGAAAGTCTATGGGGACCCCACCAAGGCGGCCATCGACGAGGGCATGGAGCTGAGAGGAGAAGGTGTGTGACGCACAGCCAGCACCGACCACTGATCAGAGCATTGATCAGAGCATTGATCAGAGCACTTTAACCTGAATAATTATTCATGTTCTGAATATCAGCAGCCTGGTTAAGGTCGTGTTGGACGTGTGCAGTTTGCTGCATGTAAACACAGTAACAGCTCTTTTCATCATGATGTCTGCATCTGTGACTGCAGACCGAGCAGAGACAGACGCTGATCAGTGAGGTGAAGAAAACCTCCTGAAATCACTTTTAAATCCACGTTATGAAACAGCTGGACAGCAGACTCATGACTCCTCGTGTCGCTGCTATTATAACTGCATCATGTTTCAAATCAGAGCTGTAAGAAGAAGCATTAGCTTTAGCTTTAGCATTAGCTTTAGACTCAGCATTAGTCTAATTTTTAGCATTAGCCTTGACCCTAGTCGTAGCATCAGTCTTAGCATTAGCCTCAGCATTAGCTATAGCCACAGATTTAGGTTTAGCAAACTACAGCAGCTGTTTCCTGAAACTGGGAGGTTGAATTCTTACATCAGCATTAAAGTGAGTTTATTTTGATGCTTCAATACAGAGCAGAGGTCATCATTCACCTTCTTCTTTGACTGTGAGGTTCAAAGTGTGCTTCATCAAACATCTTCAGAGGGAGGCGCTCACACCGAGCTCTGCGCCTGGAAGCTGTGTGTGTGTGTGTGTGTGTGTGTGTGTGTGTGTTCACTGACTCACTGTGCGCTCTCTGCAGGTCTGTGCTTCAAGCTGTTCTACGTGAGACCAGTCAAATCCTCTGGATCTGTGAGGAAGGGCCAGCCGCTCGGCACCATGCTGCCCATGCAGAGCGTGTACCCAGGCATCACCTCACACGTGCACGTTCAGATGTGCAACGCCGACGTCGATCCCACTCAGTACTTCTGACCCCCCCGCTCAGGCCCCGATCAGAGGGGTCCTGGTCCTCTGAGGTCAATAAATTTCAATAAAGACTTGTTTACAAAGTGGGAGCCATGTTTGGTTCTTATCAAAACTATTTATTTCAAATGTGTAGAAACTGATCAGGTGAAGCGGAGCTGCTCACACACAGGATCTATATGAACACCGCTGAGTCCAGGAGCTCCTGTCAGACAGGACCGAGGGCCGGAAAGCACATTAAGGGTCATCTCAGACTGAAGACATCACAATGAGGGACAGACAGAGACACACACAGAGTGACACGCAGCCCTTTTTTTCATGACAGATTATTTTTCACAACTTATTTGCATATTATGTAACTTTGGATTAAACTAAATGTTTAAAGTGCTCTGATTTAAAATCTCATCCAGATTTTGGACAGTTTGTGTCATCGTTTATCTTGTGATGCTTCTCGAGGTCATCTCAGATTATAATCTCAGATTAGGGGGGGGGTCAGGGTTCCTGTTTGCTCAGCAGGACCTCCAGCAGGCGCAGCTTCGCCTTCAGCTGCTTGTACTCCTGATATTCCTCCGTCATCGGTGTCCGGTCCTCCTTCTGGCAGATCCTGTCACAGACACAGAAAACGCTCAGTTTAATGTGAAGATCCACAGCTAGCTGGTTGTTTGACTTCATCACGTGAACAGCAGCAAAGTTTTACAGTGTAGCTCTATTACAGCTAGCTGAGCCCTTAGCAAACAAACACTCATTTAGCATGCTAGCAGGAACTGTTAAACCTGCATGCTGCAGTTCCCTCAGCAGCCACAGGGGTCACTGTTCTGCAGGCGTCTCTCACCTTCCTGTCTGACGGTAAAACTCGTGCTCAAACTCCTTCAGAACTTTGCGCCTGGTCTTCTTCTCTGCTCGTGTTTCCCGCAGACAGTTCAGCAGCTGAGACCTGGACAGGTGACGGACAAAGGTTTAGGGATCCTGCTGGCTCGGGTCAAAGGTCGTCACGGACCCGTACTGACCTGGAGGCTTCATGCAGGTTGGCCGTGGTGAGAGCAGCTCGCTGCCGGACCGCTTTCACCTCGTCTATCGGGGACACGAAGGCCGGGTCGCTGTCCCGGTCGCTGTCCTCCTCGCCGCCTGTCGGCTGCGTCGCCCTGTGAGGAGGCGGGACAGGAGGTTCGTCGACCGTCATTGAGCTCATGGAGTCTTCATCAGAGCCGTCCTCTTCCTCCTGAAGCACATAAACACACATCAGTGCATCCAGGAGCTCACAGCACACAGCCTCTGTGTGTGTGTCTCACTATGGTGCTGATGGTCGGGCTGGCACACAGGAGGCGTTTGATCATCTGGTAGCGGTCGTACAGCGGCTTCACCAGGTTCTTCTCCTGCCTCGTGCCCTGACATACAAACAGACGCCATGAGCACACATCTGTGTGTGTGTGTGTGTGTGTGTGTGTGTGTGTGTGTGTGGACTCACCGGTCGGCCGTGCAGACTCTCAAAGTACAGCAGACATTTCTGCAGCGTGATCTTTTCCAGCACCATCTGAGCCTGAGTCATCTCCTGCACACAAACATGGCTGCTGTCAGAACCAACATGGCTGCCATCACACGGTGTGTGACATCACAGGCGGACAAACAGCGACCTTCATGTTGTCAGGCAGACCCAGAGCGGCCCTCTTCTCTCTCAGGCGTCTGAACAGAGAGTCCACCGTCTCCTCCAGAGTCTGCTTCTGCTCCGACGCCCCCTGCTGCCCAGAGCTGTACCTGCACGTCACAATAAAACAATAATAACAAAAAGAAGAGGAAGAGGAGGAGCTGGGCTGTGTTACCTGCAGATTTCAGAGGTTTCCTGCTCCTTCGACTCAAACACAGACTGTCTGAGTCTCAGCTCTGCAGAGGAAGCAGAGTCACATGATCAGTCACTGCTGTGTGTGTGTGTGTGTGTGTGTGTGTGTGTGTGTGTGTGTGTGTGTGTGTGTGTGTGTGTGTGTGTGGAGAATAACACAGAGACCAGCTGCAGGTCAGACAGACACTCTGTGAATGTTGGTCATGTGATCCATCATGGCTTCCCGCTTGCTGCTGAGGGTTTTTTGGTTTTAAACTGAGAATAACGTGGTTATATTTTTCAGACATGATGCGTTCAGGTGCCATGGGAAAGTTCACAGACTGGGGTTTATTTACCTTTGAGCTGCTTGCGAGCTTTCGCCAGTTCATTCATGACTCGGACCATCTCTGGGTTCGAGTATTTGTCGTTGTGAGACGGCTGAAACACAAACAAACTGCACTGTAAAAAACAGATGATCCTGAACACAGCATGGCTGCCTGAGGCCTGCTTTGCACCTTGTAGTTCATCTCGTGCTCAAACTGGTCCTCAAACCGGCGGACCCTCCTCTTCAGGGTCTGAATGTGTCGGGTGAGGAAGGAGATGGAGGGAGGATGCCCGTCCTCTGGTCCCTCCGTCCTGTCCCCCCGCCCGCGACACCTGGACACAAACACAGACACACGGTTCAGCCGGCTGCAGTTCGTGGAACGGCCACAGGGGTCGCCGCCTCAGAACGGGTGAGCTCACAGCATGTACTGCTGGCTGCAGGGTGGAGATGGTGCTGCGTCGGGGTCGGAGCTGAACCTCAGGCTGTGGCTGGAGCAGCGGGGGGAGGGCAGGGGGCTGGAACCTCCCGCCAGCAGCTGGAGGAGAGCTCCTCCTGCTCCCGCCTCCGCTGCGGGGCTGCTCCTCTGAGGGGAGTGCTGAGGGCTCGGGGGTCGCGCCCCATCTTCGGAGAGGGACTGCTGGCCTGGCTGGATGGGGGTCAGCGGCTGGTGTCTGGGAGACAGTGGGGGCCGGGTCAGCACCGTCAGCAGCTCTGCAGAGACAACGGGAAGCAGCGAGGGTCAAACGCAGAGCACACACACACACACAGAGAGAGAGAGGTCCACCAGATCAAATCTATATGACCCCGTTCTATAGCACGAGCCACTTCACAGCATCCTCCATTTTGATGGGAGCATCCAACGAGCAGCAGCAGCGCCCTGCATCCACAGCGTGAGTGAAGGAGCGTCACAGACTCACAGCGCTGCTCTATAAATAGCAGCATGCAGGGACACACACACACACACAGCATGGCTGGTGGCGTGCTCTGCAAAACAAACACTCCATCAGTGTGTCACTGAAGGGACCACACACACACACACACAGGTGTTTACCTGGGGGGCTGTTCTCGTCCGCGGGGGCGCCGTGGCACAGAGCCAGCGTCTTCCCCTCTCTCTGTCCGGGCTCAGCTGGATCACAGGGGCTCTTCTGCTCCTTGCTGCCCAGGGCAGGGGGGCTCTCCTCGGGGGATGACCCCAGCGACGGCCCCCCCTCCACCTCCAGCGCCTGGAGCTTCAGCAAGGAGCTCTGCAGGCAGAAGCAGAACATGCCCGACACACTGATCCAGAGTCAGCGGGTCCCAGGAGGGAGTGTGTGTGACACAGTCACCGAGACGTGCTGCAACAGATCCCAGACGTTAGCCAGGTCCCAGCCGCTGAAGCATCACGAGTGAGGAGAGGCTTCAGGATGCAGTCCACGTTTTACACGTTGGTCCAGGAATTATCCGGCGCGGTCAGCCTGAAGCAGCTGGACGCTTCCTCCTGCACGTTCACTGGTGCTGATGCTGCGTTGGTATCCTCCCTCGCTCTGTCTGCACCTCTCTCGCCCCCCCTCCCTCACTGTAGGATTACTCATCCTCAGGCTCGTGAGGAGGAAGAGGAGGAAGAGGAGGAGGAGGAGGAGGAGGGTGGCTGCCTCTCTCTCAGGCTGAGCGACATTCAGGGACCACGCGGATCCTCTCTCTCTCTCTCTCTCTCTCTCTCTCCCTGATCGTGAGGTTTTTCCCGCATCGGTGGGGGAGGGGCTTCTTGCTGACGTCACAGCGCGTGTGCGTTTCATCTCATTCATAAAAACAGCAGTCCTGTTACACACACAGCAGCACGCGCCGTGTTTTCTTCGCCTGCTGTTCCCTCTGACGCCGGCAGGCGGAGCTGTGTGTTTAAACACGAACATGCAGCCTGATGATCAAAGGCAGCGCGCAGCTTCACACCTGGCGGTCAGATCACAAGAACGCTCTGCACGCGGCCAGCAGCCCTGTGATTGGTTGGCTCGGTGCTCTTTCTAAGACTAGCTGCCGCTTCTGATGTCACTACAGACCATGTGATCACGCAGAACACAGCAAGACGCGCGCGCTCTCCGTCTCTATTGAAACAGGAAGTGCCTCTTTTTTTTTTCTTTTTTTTTTTATTAGTCAAATTTAGTAGTACAAACATCAAGGCATGAATTACAAAAGACATTCAAAAGGTGGAACGGCATTAGAAGTAAAACAAAGAACACAAAGCAACAATATTAACTAAAAATAAAAAGGGAATAATAATCTTACTACTTACTACTGAGGGATCTCATGCAGTTCAAATAAATAATAAAGATTTAGGGCATTTTTACTTGACATAAAATGTAAGGATTTTTTGAAAGAGATCAGGTCATTCTTCCATCCACTGAAGTGAGGTCTAACCTTAAGAAATTTGCATCTGTGAATATAGTATTTACCAAGTGTAATTAAATTGTTAACCAAGAAATTCATGTTTTTGTCTTTCAGCTGTACACCAATTTTGATTGACATCCAGTTCATTTGCTGTAAAGGAATACGTTTTGATAGCATCCAGCTACGAAAACATAACCAAAAATCAATCACACAATCACAGTCAAAAAAAATGTGTTCAACAGTCTCAATGTTCGCTTCACAAAATGTACATGAATTATTGTCCCAATTAAAACGTTTAAACAGAAAGTCATTGGACGGATAAATATCATTCAAGACTTTAAATGTGACTTCCTTGGCTTTATGGGGAACAGGATAGGAAAGATATTGTT
>JAVQJX010219588.1:0-11529 GCA_036025115.1 Ambassis agassizii | reverse complement strand
GTAGAGTGTGGACCTCTATCACACCACTTCACCACACCACCATTGTTTACAATAAATAGGAACCCAGTTTAAAAGCATTGCATATTAGCTCATGTCTCCCTGTTGTGATCATGTTGGACAATACTAGGCTGAGTCTGCCCAGAAGCTGTAAACCCAGGAGACAAATGATAACAATCAGCCTCTGTACGAAATACTGGCTGGACTGGAAGGGAATGTTTCACAACCAGTGTGGCTGAAAAAACAAAAATAATACAACAATGCAAAGTCCTTCAGCTGTTGTCATTGAGTGTTTTGTTGCTTGCCCATGGTTAGCTAGATGTGTAAAGATAGCATAAATGAAGTGGAAGTCCAGTCCCCAAAGCGTTTGTGTCGCTCAAAGGAAAAACAACATATCACTAACTAAACCTGACACCTCATGCCAGTCTACATTCTCACCCGCACCACCAGGGAGAAAACTCCACTTTATTGTATATCACATTCATTCCAATAGTCCTTTTCATTTTGAAGCAGAGAAGAACCAAAAAAAAACAAACTGAAAGCTATCGTCTGTGTTGGCTTGTTTTCTTACACAATTGCTTCTACAGTAACTCGTACTAAAATGTCATCCAATGAAGTCCAGCAATTTGGAGCATTTTCATTAGCTGACCAAAATAAATAAAGAAAAGCAAGAGAAGAGAAGAGAGGCAGAGAGGAGAAAGTGAAAAACGGAAAATCCCCTCCAGGGTTGTTTGTCTTTGTGATTCCAAAACTAGCGGCAGCCCAAGTTCGGAATTACAACCACCAGTGAAAGCTTGGATGTTAATTAAAGAATGCAAATTTCATGTTTCTGGTCCAAGGCTGACACACTCTCAAGGCCCAGAGGTCCATAAGAGACACTACACACATATACACACACAAAAGTATGCACAGAAAGTTTTGAAGGCTTATGTCCATGTGCGCACGCAGGCACACACACACTGAAGGCCCTAATCAGTCTCTCTAAACCCCTTTGTTCTTAAAGATAGAGATAAGACAGTCAGTAAATCAAATGACCTTATGGGGTTGAAACTCAGGAAGCTGATTATACAGAAGTTACATGTTAATAAATGTGTTTACCAAAATGAGAAGATGCAGCGTAAAGTGGGTCAGAACTTTTGGTGAAGTTTGTCAAGTGGAACATAGGCTGCAGTTTGAGTGCAAGATGGAGCAAGACACACATCTGATGATGATGCTGGAGCCACGCACACTGATGTTCTTACATCTGAAAACAGACTGACAGCACCAAATCAAAGTATTCAGACAGATTTTTACAGAGATGCCAATATTCATTATTTTCTCCTGATTGCATCCCTGTTGGTTTAAAAGAGAAAGAAAGATCTTTGTGATAGCTAAAATATAAGATAGGTGGACTAATTAGGCATTTGAAGTCAGTAACTGTGCCGGTATCTTAAGATGTCATCTTCTGATGCTTCTTTTGATTTCCATCAGTGTGCTCAAATATCTTTACCTCATTTTACACCAAATATTTTTATCTACAGTATTTATTTTTTTGTCACTCAGCTGTGGGGGAAAGGCTGTATCTTAGGTCATGTATTAATGAAGTCAAGGGTAGTCAAGTGAACAAAAAATATCTATGATGCACTAACTATGATGCACGAAATTCTGTTGAAGTTAGCGGCAGGGGCGGCCCCCCATAGGGCATTGGACTTTGAAGCTTTGGTCGCTGGTTCGAGTCCAGCCTTGGACCAAAACATGGAGGTGGCCTGTTAGCTGGAGAGGTGGCGGTTCACCTCCTGAGAGACTGCTGAGGTGCCCTTGAGCAAGGCACCGAACCCCCTACTGCATTGGCACTGCATGTACATTGGTGTGTGGTGTGTGATGTGTATGCATGACAAGGTATAGCAGCGACTTAAATTTCCCTCTTTCTAATCCTAAGGGATCCTAAGGGTATATAAAATTTAAAAAAAATTAAAAAAAATTAAATGCCTACCATTCATCAACTGCTTTGTGTTTGGTTTTACAGGGGCAAGGCTCAGCAGCAAAGACCAGGCTCACCTTCTTCATGCAGACAGGATTGCAGCTAAGGTAAGGCTCATGGTCCACCACTGAGGATGCACCTGGGTACTACCATTTGAAATTACAAATACATTTGAAATAGTTGCATCATAATACATTTAGGAATAAAGCTAGACGGACATATATTTTACATCTTCTTTAGCATGCAGTCAATGGGATGTACAAATATATTTAATGCATTGGATATGCAGTCAAGGCTTTCCCTAGCACACACAAACACACTGACAGAACAGTTGCTACATAAATGTTACGTATGACAAAAGCACAGCAGTTTATAACAGCAGGAGGCCACTTATATGACTATGTGTTTGAAGCCTTGTTCGTGCTCACTTTCTTCTTCTTACACACAGACACACACACGCCTGACAACTTTGAAATCATATGGCTGAGCCTCTTTGGCATGTGGCATGATTGCTATGGCATCTGACACAAAAAAATGTGTACTCGTGCCTGTGTGTGTATGTGCTGAACATTTGACATGCTCTTTCACTTGATATGTGTGTGTGTGTGTATTAGTTACTGTATATGGCCACCACATGTTGCAGTAGGTATCCTAGTAAGACCTCAGCAGTGATGAGAACTGTCCGCATAATGTTACAAATGATTTCCAGGCATAACGTTGCTAAATTCTTTGCAAACACTGAAAATTATTGCTCTTTTTTCTTCGCTGTGGTTGTATTGTAGCGAGAGCTGTGAATGTGTTTGGATTTGGGGAAATATTGCCTGCGATAGTAAGAGATATTGCTGAGTTTTTGTAAGTATGCAAAGGCTCATTTTTGCTGCGCTTACATTTTTTTAAGCAAACTACAGTATATGCAGAGCCTGTGGAGATATAGTTTCATTACACTTGCATAATGGGCCAAAATACGTTTTCCCCTTCCTCCCCGTCTCTCTTTGTGTATAGCAAGTATGCTATCAATCATACATACACTAGCACTGGAATGAAAAAACACTGAGCACACAAGCATGTTCATGCATATATCATACACAGTAACACAGATGGGCTTGCATTAAATGGAAAAGCACACACACACACACACATGTAGGGAATAGTCCTTTTAATTCAGTGATAAACAAAATATCTCATCTACTTTGACAAGCTCATGTCTGTTTCACAGATCTGAGCCCTGCAGGCCACCGTCACAGCACAACGCTCTTTTTTCTATCAGATACATTTCTCCATCAAATGCGACAAAACTTTGAGATGCAGCAAGCCTGTTGGAAGGAGAGTTTAAAGACACAATCTGTGCTTAGACAACAAAACAAAATGATATAATAGTTCTTCTAATTGAGAGCTGAGGGAGGGATTTGGTAGAGCTGTCGCTTTACCTCACCATCAAATGATGACACCAAAACCACATAAGTTCTACACTCGCAGAATGTCGTTTTCTTTCTTTCTTTCTGTTTTGTTTTTGTTTGTTTGTTTGTTTTTTGGGGGGAGGGGATGTGTTAAATTTGCTCTGGGGATAAGAATGTGTAGACTCTGTAAATCCTTGCCACATCACAAGAGGAAAATTATATTGTTTTTTGGGTGGAAGCAGAATTGAAAAATCTGAATTTCTGCAAATGTGGTGGAGATTTTTTTGGTCTGAGGCCTGTTTTTATTTAAAGCCATCTGTGGGTGGTGCCCACCTGAAGCTCTCATGACTAAAGGCTTGTTAATGAGTGTCATGGACTGAGGTGTGAATGATGGTGAAATGTCCTGGGGAGGGATGACAGGGCTGCATTGCGGATGAGGCTGATAAGTGGTGTCTCAGCTGCCCTCTTGTGTTTTGAAATGTTTTCCTGGTTTAACAGATGGCTTCTCTCACTCCTCAGAGGAAGGCCTCCATGTGAGTTGGTTATAGTTGAGGTTTGGAGCAATATTTATTAGATTTTGGGTGTTTTTTTTTATTTTTAATAGTTTTGGCTGTTAGGACCATGGCAAGGAATCAAGAGCTGGTTCCAATTGTCTGTTCCTTTGGAACCACAGTTCTTTTTATTGATGTTGGCATGTTTCTCTTATAGCAGCACATTACGAGGATAAATGTCCTGTGTTAACATTAATGCTACACAGGCTGGCTTAGTATGATCGACTGTTGTTACAGCTAACCCATCAGCTCCCAGGCAGAAAACTATTCTGTATACCCTGCACAAGAAGGAGAAATCATGAATTTAAAACCAATATCTATCTACTTTTTGCCCAGCTAGAAAATTGATCAGGTATCAATAAGAAAATTGATAAAGAATCTGGCTGACGAGCAGGATAATGTAATGGCAGTCGTGTCAATCTTATCAATTCCAATTCCTGCTACTGTCAAGTTTATTAATGAGATCTGGGAACAGTTTCAGCCTATAGATCTTGATCATTTTCCATGTTTTTGTCAGAAATTCTACTATATGTAGGCAAAGGTCCTGAGCTCCCCTGAATTTTCATGTTAATCCATCCATCTGGTTCTCCTAGAGGGTTCAGAAACTGTTTTTGGGTGTGGATGTGTTTCCTGGATCATCTGCCACACACCTCATAAAAACGTTTCCTGTCATAGAAGTCTATAATAACTTGACAAATGTGTCAAAAGTTGTAAATCATTTCTATGTAATCTTGTGAACTTGAATAAACTGCTTGAATAGCATGGCTCGTTTCTCTGAAAGGTAAAGAGGGCTCTGCCACAGTATTCTCTGCCTGAATCAGTCCAATGAGCATGAAGGACAGTCGGCCAGATTTAACTGTCTGTGAAGACAACATTGTGTGAATTTATGACCCTTGACCTTCACTGTGTCTCTTTGGGCTTGGGGCTCGATGCTTGCAGTGCACCCTGAGATGCGTGAAGGCGTTAATGACTCTTGACTCTACAGTTTGGCTTTGTCAGACTGGCAAGCTGTGTATTAATCTTCATACTTGTGTGTTGGAGTGCCTGCTGGTATCTGTCTTACAGAGGGAAAGAGAGGTCGCAGGGAGGGAGACGAGAGTTTGTGTCTATGTTTTTAATCCTTGCTTGCTTAATTATAAATCTCTCCAACTGTCATGGGCTCCTTGCCTGTATCCCAAGAGTTTCTGTTAATATTTCATGCAACTGTCTTGTACCCCAAGCAAAATGACCAGCCAGTTCTTCTGCAAAAGACCTGTTTACTGGCAGAAAAGTTAATGAATAAATACTTGTAATGTAATGTGTTGGGTGCAGCTGTTTTGCTAGGTTCACTGAAACTCAGTGGTATTTCTGCCCTTTACCATCTTCATGTTTTTGTGTAGACAAGTCATTTTAGGGATATAATTAAATCATCCTCCTCTAGTCAGTCAGTATGAATCAGATATACTGTAAGTGGGAGAGGGAAAAAAGACGACGAGAATACAAACAAACAATTCTACTTTACTTGGCTGTACTACAAATCAATACTCATCTTTTCCTCTTTGAGCAAACCAAACTTCAGTGCATTCCCCTGGCAAACTGGGAGCTATGCTCCCATGAGGACGGATGTCACTACGGTGACCTTGCTATGTCCCTAGCAGCACAAATGTGACCTTTAGCTTCCTTTAGAGAACTGGTTGCTTTCCTTTTATCGGACTGTCCGAGTGCCTCTCCTGCTTTCTCTTATGTCAGACAGCTATGGTGACCTTTATTTAAGTCAGCATGGGGATGTACTCCTCTTCAGTCTTTGGGAACTTCAGATGACTACCATCTTCCACTACAGAACAGAGCTGCAGGGCACCTTTCCTCCAAGTGTGCCATATGTCCAAACTGTTTGAGACATTAAATAGTAGTACAGGCTAACCGCGAGTTGAGTCCCAGAGGTCAAAAGGACAGTCTTCATGGTTCATTTTTTTTTCTTAACCAGCCTTTTGTTGGTGCTGCAGTATTTCTGCATCATCCATGTTTCAGTGATCCATGAGGTCAAGCGTGCAGCTGAGCAGAGTGAGTGGGAATGGCTTTTTAAACACTTTGATTAATCCCTTGTGGGAGATGCTTCCTCTTACAATGGGATCACCACATTATCACCTGTGAGTAATGGAGAGAGAGTCTCTGCTTACTTGTCACTTTCTTTTTTTCAGAGTTAGACTTATATCAAGTTTAGTAATACTTTTTGGATCTGGCTCAAATTGTATTATCCAAGATTTTGCTACATAAAAGTAAACTACAGATATCTGCTTGATACACTGTGATTGTGGTTTGGCAAACACGTACAAAACTCAAAGACATGTATCACTGCTTTACCTGGCTGTTGTACAGGCTTTTTACTTGGAATCAAAATCAAAGCCGCCAGACTCCATTGATAAAACGAGTTATATATGTAGTGACGTTTTGTGTCAGACTTTCCTTTGGGTGTACCCAAAGAGTCTATACAGTATGTTTACTGATTTACTGTATTTTGACAGTGCTGAAGTATCATCATACCTTGCATAAATGCAATTTCTATTACTTTTTTTCTTCCATATGCATGTTATATAATTCAATTTGCAGTGAAATCAACACTGAACTGACTAAATTTGTCATTGTTTCATCATTGTAGAAAAAAAAAATCTCATTATGTTTCACAATCCCCCTATTTTTATGTGAGGAGTCACAATGCAAAAAATGTTGGCTTCATCATGTATGCTCAGCACCCCCAAGTACCATGAATTAATGAGTATTTCTGTGCTGCACCTGAGCATCATCATGCAGCCTAGTGGAGCGGCCAATTTCCCTCTAACTGGCGCTGCCCTCCTAGTTAGCTGCTAAACCCCCTAAGGCAGTGAGGGATTGTTTTCAGCAGTTAATTGACAAGATCCTGGTGGTATTCCACATGCACACACACGCTTGGTGGTTTGCATGCCTTCCATGCGGGGTGCCGCTTCATGCAGCCTTGTCATGCGATGCACTATGACCTTCCTACTGAGGCATTTGTTTTAAACTAAAGGTTGCGCTTGTCACCAGCACAGCTTTATTTATAGAGTTAATTAAACATCTAGTGACTATCTTTTAATATGCTTTTCCAATTATGGGCTTTGTCAAGTTGTGTGGCGTGCCATGGCATGCCAATGAGTCAACCCTGATTGGCTGTTAATGAGTGAATACGATACGATGTTAATGTTTCATCAATACACCTCAAGTCAACATGAATCAAAACTCTTACATTATTTCAATGGCAAGAAATCTGCTAGAGTTTTACAAAAGTCATAAAACCACTTCAGCATATACTGTATGTTGTAAAAGCATCCTTTTCTTGCAGCAGCTGCTGTGAGTAAGTATTATTGAGTTGAGAGAAAGCAGGAGTGGAAATGGCCCTGAACAAAATGGGCCCACTGTCTGCTTGTCGCTGTGTCTGTCTTTCAGTTTGTGGCAGAGTGACAAAGAGCCTGAGGGGAAAGTGATTCTGAGGCTCTGACTTTGCCAACAGGCAACTAATCCCCACACAAAGCTCAGCTGACCTGGAGCTGCCTGTCTGCAACATTCAGATCTCAGACACACACGGCGACACCTTAATCCATATGCACATTTTGTGTCTTACATAAACAAATCCACATTTTCTTCCAGAAGCTGCACACACATACTTGTAGTTTTGTCACCAAGGCATTCAAGCATGTGGCACTATTGTGGTAAAATCTAACAGCCACAGTACAGTGTAGTAACAACATACTGTTGGATTGACTGGGTCATTGCGTACCAAGCATTCCATTACAGAGACTGTCCCTTTTAACAGTGAGAAAAATGCACCGCAAACCAAACCAGCTTTCATAGTGATATGTCAAATGTGCAGCTGTGACTACCTGTGCCTTAAAAAGCCAGGCGAGCTCAAGTGGGCTACACATTCCAGCTATGTTCTCAACTCTTCAGAGCTTTTAGTGTCTCCAAGACAACTTAGCAGAGAATATACTGCGTGATGACGCAACCTCCACATCTTGATAATCATATCTGGTTAGAAACAGCTCTTCAAAGATGCTGCTCGCCGGTAAAATATTCTCTCTCTGTGAGATACTAAGTGCAAGGAGTCACAGGTGAAGAGCTTTAAACTAAGGTGCTTTTACGTACTTCACTTGAGAGGGTCACGGTAGTCTTAGCTTGAGCATGTTATAAAAATGTGTATTATCTTCTCTGTCTCAAAGGGGATATGGAGAAATCCACCGCAATGTCAGCATATTGATAGAACAAAAAAAGAGGACAACAAGGATTCTTGTCCAGATGTGTGTGTTTCATTGGAAAACATCTCACAAGAGATGTGCTAGCCTTTTTTTCCTTGAGCTACTTGGTTGTTATTCCATCAACACCATACCTATCATGCACCAGTGCCAAACAGGCTCTGCTATGGTGAATTCCAAAGGGTTTGAACAACAACATAACAACCCGTAGCAGCTTCACTCAGCCTCACCCCCATGCCTTTCTCCTCACTCTGGAGACGTTACATATAGACAAACTAGCTCATACAGTTCTCTCTAAGTCATCAGCACTGTAATAGTGCTGTTACCATTCACATCACACACTGGATGACTCGTCCATGGATGTAATTTTTCCTCCTCCTTGAGAGAGAGGAAAAAAATAATTCAAAATCATTATTATCCGCTTTCCTAGGGTGACGAGGAATGTTGAAAATTTAGGAATTGCGAAATTTCCTTTGAAGGTCATAATTTGTTGAAGAGTATATGAGATGTTTAGGGGCGGCAGTAGCTCAGTCCATAAGGCATTGGACTTTGAAGCAGAGGGTCGCTGGTTCACCTCCTGAGAGACTGTCGAGGTGCCCTTGAGCAAGGCACCGAACCCCCCACCTGCTCGGGGCATTGGCTGCTTGCATTGGTGCCGCCCCCACTCCCCCTCTCCTCTATGCATGTGCATGTACATTGGTGTGGTGTGTGTTGTGTATGCATGACAAGGTATAGGAGTGACTAAATTTTCCTGTAAGGGATCAACAAAGTATATAAAAAAAAAAAATGTTTATGGAAGCTCATAGGAGTCTTATGGAAAGCCTTGGGCCGACACATCGAGATAGATGGCTGTGACACATATCAGGCCACTTTAAAGACATAAAGCTGACGAATCTTTTTATGATCTTGAGTGGTGAGTTGAACTTGAGACTCAGAAAACTCAGTGGTGAAAGAACAGGCCTTGACACTGCCATCTGGGCCAACAGGGACCAGTTTTAAAGGTGGGATTTATACTTGTAAAGACTGTAACTTTACACTTTCCTGAAAGGTGAGTCATTTTTCATTCTTAAAGGAATGACCCCTCCCAGGCTCACACATAACCCCTCTATCATTTGTGAAAAGCATACCCTGATATAAAACAAGAGATTTTTTTCTAACTAGATTATGTAGTCGAGTTTTAAGAATAACCAGAGTTCAGCTACACAGTTGGAAAAATACACGCATGGACTTACACACACAAGGCAAACACACATTCACCTGCAAAGGAATCCCCTTGGAGATTTGCAGTGCACATGGTGTTTACTGCTCTCTTCAATTATTGATTAGTTGTTTTCCTTCTGTTATGAGAGGCCACCCCATATGAATGGGCAGAGAGCCCCCACCCCCTGATAAAAACTGCAGTAGGATTCTTTCTCTCTCAACCAGACTGGACTGTATTGACCCCAGCCTTCCCCCTTAACAGGGCACTTGCTTTTCTTGGCACTCGCTCGGCAGCTCATTCTTTGTGCTTTCTGTCACTATGTCTTATTTGTCTCATTTATTGCAATGTTCTCTCTCTGGCTCACCTAGATAAATCTCTCCGGTCCGAGGCTCCTTCATAAGCTGAAGTGCAGACCGTGCTCAGCAAAATAAAACCCATAGTTTCACTAAATTATTAAGAGTCATTTACAGTTGGAGGTACCAGAATGCTTCTAGTGCAGTGTGATGTAAAGTCTTGGCAGGATTGTTTATTATAAATGCTGCTACCACATAAGGTTTAATATGTCACATATTAGTCCTTACATACAGCTAAGCTTTCTTTCTTTGATGCTTCCAAGCATGTATGTTTAAAGCTAAGAAAGGTTTAAGACCAGGCAGTCAAATTCACATCCTCTGGTAGAGTATCCTGGCTTTACAGCAACATGAGGATCTCAGTTAAGGTACAGTGGCTGTGGCACTGCCACTCCTGGCGACAGAAGATAAAATTGAGTAATGGAAATGCCATCCTGTTACAGAAACTGGGGCTCCGGTGTCAACAAGAAAAACAAAGTCAATATTGAAGAGGCAAAACAATGTGGAAATAGAAAATTGTCAAACGGCAGTCCGACTTGGCAGCAGGAAAACAATCTCAAATGGCATGCAAAACAATGTCTGCAACAGTGCCTGGGTTGCTGTTTTGGTCATGTCTTTCTGTGTGCGTATGAGCACAAGAGACAGAGTATGTTTTCTTCTGTAGCCTCTTGTCAAATACATTGTAAAGAAAGGTGGCATGTGGTATCTAAAAAGCTCCACACGTAATCCCAGCTTGGCCACCTGTTCTCTTCCTACTTTGATTTCAGCTTGAGAGGGGAAACAGAGAGCCTCTTGGTTGAACAAGCTTAGCATCCACAGGCCTGGCTCTGAGGTTCACAGAAGCAAACTGAAATAGCCCTGATGCCTTTTCTCCTCTCCTCAAAATATGAAGCAATTCAAAAAACATATACACAGGCCTTTTTAAAGCCTTGAACAGATTCAAGAAGTTTAGAGTCAAAGCTTTTACAAACCACACTCCTTTTTGACCGTGGTGTTAACATGCCTGGAGATTATTTTTTCTGCGAGTGTGAGGTCGTTCAGGAGGGGCACAGAGGAATCATTCTTCTCCCTGAGGAGTTAAGCAAACTGTGAAAAAGATGAGACATGGACAGAAGGGGAGAGAGAATGAGAGATGATGTAGACAGAGACAGAAACACAGCATCAGAGAGGAAGGGAAAGAAGGGGAGACGGAGCACTTCAGGGCATACCCAACTTAGACATGGCCATCATAAATGATTAAAGGGCGATTTCCCATTCCGACAAGCCTACCAATCTTTGCACAGTGTAATGGAAGCCAAAGTGAAACGAGCGTGGAGCGCTGCATTTGCATCAAGCAATCACCAAAGAGATGTGTTTAAAGAAGAGGAGGGGCAGGCAGCAGGAGGAACGGTTGCACACTGAGGTTTTTACTATTATGGTCTGTTTAAATGGAGGATATTACCTGTTTACCCAGCTGCTGAGGGCAACCAGCATTTTGTTTGAGGTCCTCCCACTAATATTCCTCCCACTGGTGGATGGTTAGGCAGTAGGAAGGTTGTGATTCTGTCTTAATAATTCCACAGTGTGATCCGCCGGGAGAGGAAAGGTCATGACCTCCGAGGTGGAGGTGGAAATTGCACCAGTGGTGCAGTGAAGAAGAAGAAATGAATGATGGGGCTGGGAACATAGATAGGAATCATAAAGTCATGCATAAAGCAAAAAATATGTGGCTATGTGGGTGTCTCTGTGGATGCTTTTAGTTTTGCAAATACCTGATTGAATTCGGGAGAGATGCCGCAAAAGATTATTACAAAATAATCTTGTAAAATATTTACTACTGGTAGTAGAATGAA
>JAVQJX010219500.1:0-14549 GCA_036025115.1 Ambassis agassizii | reverse complement strand
TGTGTGTGTGTGTGTGTGTGTGTGTGTGTGGTTACACATGAAACTTTACTTTTTGCTTTAAGCAGTCTTTATGTCTGCATAATGTTATTTGTTTGAATCAACACAGACGTCAGAATTTAAATTGCAAAAGAGGCACAAGAATTCTTAATTCTAAAATCCATCCAAATCGTGCTCTCCATCAAGCTGGCCAACGTAGACTGTATAGAACTATGGAACTCTGAAGAGCCATTTTCTCTCTGCCTCTCTATCCAAAGGCTACGTTATAGTCTTGCTAAATGCAAGCAAAGAGGTGGTGGGAGAGGAAGCTTGAGATTTATATATCTTTAAATATATCTTTTGTATATAACTGTTGTCACAAATATATATAGATTTTTCCAGGCTGTAAACATGCATATATTTAAAGTAAAGTTGGACATTTTAACATCCAGGTCTATGGGGATAGACTCTCACTTAGTGATAAAATGGAGTTTTTGACACCTCCTTGTGGGCTTGTTCCTCTGACTGCTGTGCTTTGCAAAACAATGACTCATGTATTGTTGCTTTTGACATGCATGTCTATTTCCTGTTGTGTTTTTGCTCTCTGATTATAAAACAACAGTGATGATGCTGAACGCTTGTGGGTGGACATTTATCTAAAGAAAAAAATAATAATCAAAATCAAACCAATATGCAGAATAGATAAGATCATCGGTATTAATCCGATCTATACTCTTTACATGCATTTCATTTGAGGACACCATTTAGCTTGTGTTTAGCTGCTCGGTGGTTAGTGCTCCCTCTGCTCCGTGCCCTAAATGTGCTGGGGTGTTATCCATCACCGGGTCCCAGGGTGATTTCATCGTGTTTGCCGTAAATGCACTGCTAGTGAAGTACGTGTGTTGCTTTTTGTGTGTGTGTGGGAGCAGGAGCAGGAGCAGGAGTAGGTGGTGGAGGTGGTGGAGGCTTGTACTAATGCCCTGGAGATGATTTAGAGTTGAACCACGAAACAGCACTGATGCCTCTTCCAGTTTGCTCCCATAGGACCAGTTGGTGGCTTGTGGTGAGTTAAAAAGAAAATAGGAACCACCAGACATGACTACAGGGGTAACGGAGGAACAGTTAGATGGTTTGCTGTTGCCTGCATGAAAAGACATCACAATGCAAATGCATGTTTGGGCATAAATCAGACTTTCTTTCGGTCTTTAAAGTGTTACACACGTTTTCTAAATTTATGACTTAGAAATATTTACGGTATCATAAGTTTTAGAGGTCCTAATTGTTTCACCATGCAATGAAAGGTTTTCATTATAGATCATTTACATGCAAATACAGAGATGGAGGTGTTCATTAAAACCAGATGTAAAAGCATAGCAAACAAAATAAGGGTTCAATTACAAGTTGCTACACTTTTTTATGAGGGGGTCCTGATTCGAGGTGGGAGTTTCTTCTGAGAGTCTGTGTGAGGTTAAATGCAGGGTTCCACACAGTTTTTTGCATACACGCTGTTCACTTCAAGGACACCAGCTGCTACAATCATGGTGCGGTGCTTCAACTGCTGAGCACGATCTTGTTGGAGGAAATTACTAGAGAGACACCATAACCACTTATTTGACTGATCCGGATTTTCTTGTGTTATTGCGAATAGTTTTGACTTGTAGTCATAGAGCAAATGGTTACACTCATTTGCTCTTTTTATTTTATTTTTAAAATAGCATTACAAATTATTCATACATGAGAAGGAACATGCATGTGTGTGAGGCCTGGTTGAAATGTCAGCAGGGTTGTTACAGACGGAGTGAGGCCAAAAAAGGGCGCTTAACCTGCTGGCCTTGGCTTCTGCTCCCGTCAGCTAACCTTCTGCATGTGTGTGTGTGTGTGTGTGGAACTGGCACAGGAATTCATGAGAATACCAGAGCCTCTGTAAATCTCACACACACACACACTGTAATCTCATTTCCGAGGTGAGGTTCACCTCTTTGCCCAGCAGATTGTGAAAAGTTTCCACTAAATGAATGCAGACATAAAAGTTTAGAAGACTGAATGACAAATGGCAAGAAGAATGTCACAGCCAGCAGACAAGCAACAGGTAATATGAAGATTGTTTTTGATTGTGGAAAACATTGTTAAAGGCTGTCAAGGAAACAAGCAGACAAAGAAAAGTGACATGTAAAGCGCCAGGTTGACTAAAGTGAAAGTACAAAAAGCTGACGTGTGAGCCTTCAAGACGAAAAGGGAAATGGAACAGAGCGCAGCGACTGGCTCTGGCTGTCACTTGATTTTCCCTGCTGTAGATGACAGGTGTTTTACATTACTCTTTGGGTGAAGGCAAACCGCATTATCCCCACTGCCTGTGCCTTTGTACACTGGACTCTGGGTCAATTCCATATAGGTCCCTAAGATCGCTGAGCTTATTCATGCACACTAAAAGTCAGAGTAAACTTTCCATTGAAGGAGAAAATGAAATAAAACCAGCAGACTCTCAGCATTAAGGTTTTCATTTGAAAGCAGGAGTAGAGGTGCCTTATGTTCTACCCCAGAGCCACTCCAAGCTTTCTAGCACTAAGAGGGATTCATACTTCAGAGAAAAGTGGAGACAAGGCTTGTCCATAGAGAGCAAATGTTCACACCACTTCTTTCTTGGCTCACATCTGTTTTTTTTTTTTTCCAGATTTTTCAATATATTCTTGTAGTCCAAAATTGACACTTAAAATTTCTTGAATTGGTAGCATGCCATTCACACTAAATCTGCTCTGTCATGAAGTGAAGATTGTTCTGCTCTTACTTTACAAAATACCATTCTTTCCACTGACTGGACAACAGATGAGTTTATTTTCTGCTGGCCACAGACAGAGTAAAACACAGATGTATAGATACATAGATATAGACCACAGAATATATTTCAAATCTAATCCTTTTTCATTAACAACACTTTACAGCTATAAGCTCGTCTGTCTCTCCACCACACATGCTGATCAGAAGGCGCTCTGGAGGGAGGCTTTTTCTTCTGCTGCACACAGAATGAAACATTCTCGGTAATAGCAGCACATCAATGATTAAAAAAGTAGTGATGTAGATGGTCTAGACTGCTCATCAATTCACCCCCACAAAGACAGAAATCATGAACAACTGAGTTGTGCAAACTGTTTTGTTTTCCTTGCAGTGAATGACTTTCCAGGAAGAGTGAATCTGCCCTAAACATTATATAATAATCACATTCAGCAGTTGGGGTGTTGGTGGTGAATAAAAACATATCAGATATATGGTGGCTATAGAATTTAATTGACCCAGGATGAGTTGCGCAGCTCTATACATACATATATCTGTCACATACACACATAAACACACAGGCTCTCAATAATGGAAAAACACATGAGCGAGCGCACAATACACAACACTGCCCTTCATCATCACGCGCAACAAAGCTGCTCTGCAGTGGGGACAAAGACTTGCACGAAGGGCATATAATTTTAGATACACTCCCGTTTGGTGGTTGACATAGTGCAGATGATGTCTGATTCATGCACCTGGTTTCAGAGGTGAGAGGTGTGAGGTCTCTCAGTGAGGAGCACACACACACACACACACACACACACACACACACACACACACACACAATGCTTTTGCTCAGCGAAAACTCTTACTGCTGTTTTTTCTGTGAATCTGTCACCCTCTCTCCTCTTTGCACCTCTCCCCCTTTTGGTAAGGATTTATTTTTGCTGCTCTTCATCTCCTGGGGTGAATCCTTAGTGACTGTGGCGACACAGAGGTGTTATACTGTATCAGGATTTTCAGAGTGTGGATTAAATCAAATGTGAAATAAACCCCTAAAATCTGTCTCTTTCTCTTCCTGTCTCTCCAGGTGTGTCTCTCCAATGATCTTGGCCCTTGAGGCCTGAGGAGAAGTGAGTTGAGCTCAGGCCCCGATGGGACGCCCTGTTACCCAGCATGCACTGCTGCTGCTGCAGTGCATGCTGGTCCTACGGCCTGGAGGCGTGGTCAGTAGGAGAGGGCCCGTGCTGCTGCCTGAATCACCCTGTCACAAGACTGAGCACCCTGTCATCCCACACTCAGGTAAATACACATATGGCTCATTACCTTTTTTTAATTTCCTCCATAATTATGACTAATATAAACATTTTCTCTTCAGTTATGTATATCCATCCCACCTTCCACACTTTTGCAGAACAAATATGGAGAGCTTTTCACTGTTGCTAAGTGACATGAACAGTGTGTAGAAATGCAAGCTAAGTCAAACCAGTGATTACATTATAGACATGAGGCAGACCAACTCAGAAGAAGTTAATTTAATCTGAACTTTCTGACTGATTTCAAGCAGTGAATGTTCGGTTATATTTTTGCAGCTGTAATTAGGCACGGCATGATGGTCAAGTTTTGGATTTCTCCACGTTTTAATGGTATTCAAGTGGAAAGGCTACTTTTGCAAAGCCAGAAACATAAGAGTTGAATTTATATCCACCTTTCTCATATTAACTTCAGTAGCATTACTAGGAGCAAGCAGCTTTAGCCTGCTAGCACAATATTAAAGTCATCAAGACTCCTCTTACAAGACATGGCAACAACTTAATGTTACCTTAATAAGCCGTGTGATGGATGATGTCAGACATCAAGTAAAATCAGTACCCACTAATTAAAACCGGGGAGCCTTCTTTTTGACTGCAATCAAGGGCCCATTATTTAAAAGAAAAACTTCTGCAATTAAGGCTAAAACAGTGCTATGTAAGAGGAGTGGAGCAGAATTGTTCCTTACACAGCCCTCCTGCATGACCCATGAGCCTCAGAATGTGAACATAAAATTTCACTCTAAAATGTATAAATTAGATGTAGTGCTTGTATTTGATGATCCAACATTTCCTCCACTGACAAACTTAAGCAGTACAGTACTGTAAATTATAGATGATAGTACTATTGTTCATTTTATCAGCTGTACTAAGCCCATTCAAGCTTAAAGGCTGAGTAGAATGCTACTTTCACTATGGCCTGGCTCAACACTAGATTTCACTTAGACGTGTGCCTCCATACACTCGGCTAATCTACTTATAAATTCAGTACTTAATGAACTGTCACTGTCAATCTCTTACGTTCCACCAGCATTATTCAAGTGTTGTAAACCTCCACTTTGGGACATGCTCTGCCTCCGTATTGTCAGAATAATCTGTGTAAAGATTTTTTGCTGTCTAGGAAAACTTCCCTTTTTTTATTTGTTCCTTAGAGACACAAAGCAGACACAGTCATGGCTCTGCAGTTTTTAGATACAGTATATTCTGCATCAGATTTCATTGTCCATATAATTCATCTTACACCATTATTGAGCAACTAAACTGCTCTAAAATTCTGTGAAACCTAGTCGAAAAAGGGTATCAATACCGATCAATGTACTCCTGTCTACTCACTGCAAAGCAGCAAAAATGTCATTGAGCTGTTTTCAGTGCAGCAGAGTCCCAGTCTGATAATCACAGAGCATTCTGTCTGGGTGAAATTGACTGGAAGACCAAGGTCACTGCGTGTGTGCAAAAGATCCATACGCATGCAAAGACTCATGTTCAGTATGAGCACGCTGTGTGCAACAGCATTCCTCTCTCTGTCTTACGCTGACGTTCTTCCCAGGCTTTGTCACTACATTGTTAGCTGAGGTGGCACTCTTCCCTCTGTGCCAATTGTGTGCAATGATGATGACTAACTGCCCAGCTAATGTGAGACGTTCCTGCCTTGTGCTTTCTGCGTGAGCACAATCACACACCAGACAGTGGGTCAGCAGTGGTCAATGCATTTGTGCTCTCTAATGTACCAGATTGGCCCATTAAGCTCCAGTGGTTCAATGCTTTGGTTGAAATATAGGAGCATTAATGAAGAGGGTCGACATTTTAGTTAGCATTCAGACATGGTTCACCAACACTGAAACTGTTGTAGGAAAGAAAAAGAGAGGAGTCTTTGAAGGATCATACTGTTCTTTCATAATGCAGAGACTCAGGCAGCAGCTTTAGGAGAAATATTATGTAACACAAGATTATGGGTGATAAAAGCTAGTTTGTTTCACCAAATTATAAAGGAAACTCTTTATGTAGTCACCCACAAGTTTTTTTGTGCATTCTGAACACATTTCATCTTTAAAAAAAAAAGTTGATTCTCAATGAAGTTCTGCAATGTAAAACTTTAACAAGCAACTTAATTTATACTTTTCTTATATTTACTGTCATGCTCCTTTACATTTAGTATCATATACTACTATTACTCTTGCATGTACTACTACTAGTAAATGTAAGAAAAGAAAGTATGCGTTTTTTTAACAGCCGCATAAAAAAAAACATTCAAAGATAATATACTGAAGGAGCAGGGTTATGAATATTATGAAACACATGTTTATAAAAGACCATTTTTAACATCCAACACCGAGGTTTACAGATCAAACCTAAATGAATGTTACTCAACCTCCCCTGCTGTCTTTGATTCTCTTTGTGGAAGTGAAAATAACTAAACAAACACACACAACTCAGCACCACACACCTGCTGTCTATTTAAGTTACATAAAGGTAGACCTATTTTTCATAAAGCACAATTGCATTGATGCAGAAACTGTACATATGTACTTGTCAATGGCTTGTAAAGACTGCTGACTCCCATCAGCTTCTGTAGATATTTTAATTGCTGTCATGTGGTGACAGCAAGTTTCCCCTTTACACTTAGTTTACTTTAATCCCAATAGTATTTATTCTCACCTTTTGTGAGAAACAGCACCTCTGCTAACTCCCATGTTCTCATAAAGATACATTTATCTTTGTCTTATATTTGCATTCAGTTGTTTTTAATAACTTTCCTTTCATGGCCTGATGATAGTCTTTGTGAGGTTCAAACATATTTCATTGTTCAGCGTGGTAAAGTATACAAAGCTTTTTTTCAGAGACTGCAAAATTATAGCCCTTGTTTTGTTTTGTTTTTTTTGCAATAAAAGCAAAAAAGAAGCCATGAGTCATTGCTGAATATACAACAGAGACATACACATATGCACAAAGTGTGTGTGACTGCAGCAAAACCTAACGTTAAACCTATTATCATTGTCTTTTGTGAGTCATTGTGCTCCGTGTAATGTAGTGTAATCCCTGGTTGTTTAGAATGTGCACTGTGGGGCTGCCATGGCTCCACTTTAGCCAAGTTGGGAGGACTACAAACACATTAAATATGCCCCTGTGGCTAACAGCAACCCAACACTCCTACTCTGTTCACACCAGCATTATCCTGTTGGACATACACACACACACACACACATTCAGTCAACAGTGTATCAATCTATGTGGCTGCTGCATAAAAATACAGCTGATTAATATTTGTGATGTTATTATGATTCTACAGTAAGCATACAGTTTGGAGAAGGCATCCAGCACTTTTTAGAGGTAAACAAAAATACTCACAGAAAATATAATATACCTTATAGAATAGTAAATATATTTGAGGTACTATAGCCACTGGAAGACCATCTCCCATTATTGTGGGAAATTGTTTGTCATAAATTAAGCTATCAAAGTTTTACACCGAAACCTGCTGTTAAGTTAAACTTGTTAGTGTAGACGGCCATGTGGATTCCACATGGAGCCACCATCAAGTGGCCATTTGAGGAACCCAAAAACCTTTATCAACCTTCTAATTTCAGAACAATTGAAGCTTTTTTTAAGATATTTGTTTTTATTAACCAAAAAAATATGGCACAGCTTTTCATTTGAAATAACACCAATTTGAGAACATCGCCATGGAGCTGTCTCATTGAGAAGTTAATCTTTCAGTTTTCTGACACTGAGGTTAAAGAAATGACTGACATACATTGACATTCTTCATTAAAGATTAGAAGTCTCACATATAAATGAAACCAGGGGAACTGAAACTGTAGCTGTTCATCGTGTCTGGAAAAAATAACACAAAAAGCGGTTGTGACCCATCATGAGAAGCCAAGGTCAAGGTTCGGAGTGGCTTCCAGTGACAGCAGTTCTTTCTGCCTGTGTGATTGTGGCCTGGCTGTGGAAGGGCGTGCCTCACATGGGTTCTGACCCCACTGGGGATGGTGGTTTTTCTGACTTGGCACAACACTTGGCTGACAGAACTGCTACTGTGGGGCGAGGATGCTATAGTCTAAAGAGCGCTGCTTCTGCTTTGTATGTGGCGGTTTTAGAAATGTAGGGTTTGAGAAAGAAAGTACATTATACAGTTCAACGACAAGGCTCCAGATGTTTATACAAAAGGTACCCTTTCACAAAAACAGGGCTGAATATAGTCTCAGCAAAGGTCCAATGTAAATGTGTGCTAGTTATAGGATTATTTTAAGAGCACCGTTGAAAGACTTTATCCTCATTTCTGGAGGAGAAGATGTTGCATTTTTGTTGGTAGGTTAAAGCCCCCGAGATGTGTTGTATTAATAAAGTGGTGCATTTAACAAGTGTTCCTGGGTGTGGGCTTGAAGGCTTTTAAAGGTTATAAACTGTGGTGTAAACAATATCTTCACAGGCCAAGTTGAGGGCCACCTCTCTGAGGAGTGGAACCAGCAGACTTGTTTTACAACCACAGACTGAGCGTCGCTTTTATCATCTCTGAACGGCTAACACATTGTTACAGAGAGGGGAGTAAAAGCAGGAAAAGAAACAAATGGCCTCATAGTATTCATAAACATAAACAGGCTACTATTGCTGTCAGAGATGCTTTAATTGGTCATTAGGGGATGATTCTTTTGGACTTAAAGCTCTCCCATATCTTTGGAGCTTGGACTCTAGAACTTAATGTCCAAGGTCATCTATGTTTAAAATGGACAACAATCTGCCAGTGGAACCAGCTAGATGGATTTGTGTGTCCTTCATTTGCCCACATGCCATTATCATACATATATGTTTTCATTTCTTTTGTGGCCCGAAGAGACTTGGTCCTCTTGTTAAAGTGTGTCCCTTTGCCCTACAGCCAAAGGACTGTGCTCTTAAATACACATTAGATTTAAATATTTTATTGCACACTTATTTGTGGCTTCTCTGTGGCTTGTTTTGCATGATTCACTCATTGCTGCGGGGCCACAGCAAGGCAGCTATAATTTTAGTTTTTACAGTAAAATGAGCTTGTTTTTCTTTCTTGAAAGGGACCTTCGTGTGTGAAGGTCTGAAGTGACCTTGGCTTTTTCTTTTCCTTTCTTTCCAACCGTGCAGGTGTTTGTTTTCTTTTGACCGCTTGCACCCATCGTATCCTCACAACTTGAACAAATAGTTGCCATTCTTACTGCTGCTGCCCATTACCACAGGGCTACATTTAGAATTGGCTCTTCATTTATGTGAGCGCCTGCTGCCACACTCTATTTACACCACTCACAGAAATCCATTCATGATTTAGAATTGGTTCCACATGTTGCCATTGTTGCCGTTCTGGCAGTACTGTAGAGCAGTAAGTTTGCATGTTGGCAGACGGGAGACTGGCGTGGCCTCTGATGCTTGGCGAAAATATTTATATATCCTGTCATTTTGTCTTTGTGTCAACTACTCCGTGTCAGAGCAGCGAATAACAAACGGCATGTGAGTGATGGGCTGTTCTATTTTGAGGAGGCGGGAGACAGGGGTTAAAGGGATAAGATGGGACTGAGGAAAAGGGGAGGGGTGTATGCTATATGTGTGTGTATGCTAGTGTCATGTTGGCTCAGAGCCCAGCGAATTTTCATCCAAATCCATATGTGCGTGTCAGTCTTTGTGCGCTCACGCCTTCGTCTCATCAGCAGCCAATCCCCTGATTCAGTCATCTGCTGTATGAGCACGGCCATAATGTGATTACATCATAACATGTATTTAAAGTGTGGCTGATATGAAGCAATGTAACATGGGGAAAGTTCTCAGACAGAATAAGTGAGATAGAAAAGAGTTTGTCCTACTGTTTCCTTTTCTGCTGGGTTAAGCATAAGCTTGATTTGTCGGGACCATAAAAACCTCCCTGGATGACCCTAAAATTAGTTATTACATCTCATCTAAAAACAAATAAATATCATAAGTCATATCCAAATTCAAACTTCTGGCACTGTTTTTTTTTACCAAAAATATTCAAGCAGTAAAAAGACAGGTCAAATGGATGCAGCTACAGCCACTATTATGATTGACTCTTGGCTGTATTACATCACATCTGTCAAAAGAAGAAATGGGCTTGGTTGAATGGTTATGTATATATGGACATATATATTCATGTAATTTTCATGTTCAAATCTGTCTCGGTCCTTTCTGTGTGTTTTAGTGTGAGGTGTACGTCTCTTCTAGTCAACCTGGTTTGTGCTCTTTTGATTCCTTCTCTGACCTGTGCTCATGCCTCCGCCTGATTTTCTGGACTGTCTAGTGTCTTCTGTGTCTTTGTTAACCATGAATTAGGTTATATGCGTATACTCATTGTGTTAAGATTGTGGATTTTTGGACTTGCTTGCCTCTGCCTCTTCTTTGCGTCTAAGTTGTTTTCTTCCACAGTCTTCAGTGGGTTGAGAACTTTATTCTAGTGAAATTAACTTATTATTTATTTAAACATTTAATTTAAACCAAATTTACATTTTGGAGATACACAGGGATGGGGACCAATAATAGCAATGCATGCAAGTGGATATTTAACATTTTAACATCACTGACGATTGCAGCTGGTGCTGTTAAACACTTGTGTTTTGTACAGTTTCACATTAAAGGCAAAAAACAGATGTTAATGAGCTTTACTGTTTTTCTCCTGGGTAAAAAGAGCCTAAAAGTGTGCATATGTGTGGGTATATGCTTGTAGCCTGTACAGTGAGTTGGGCCAAGATGTTGGAAATGATTTTTTGGCAATAGGTGGGTGTTTCTGCATCATTCCCTTTCACACTTACAATCAGCCTCTGTTGGCAGTAAAATCAAAGTCTTGTATGATCTGCTGAACCCAGATGAGTTTGACTTTGGGAAGCTCCGTATACTCAGCTGCATAGCCTTGGGAGGGCCCGTCCGCCTGCTTATGAATGTTTATGAATGGTTCCTTGGCCTCATCACAAAAGGCCATAAATCCTTTGAGTGCTGTTGTGTTCAATTAAAACCTTTTGCCCCTTTTGCACACTCCCAACTAATATCCTCTCTTTCTGTCTCACACACACATGCACACACACTCCATCACCCAGTTAGCAGGCCTCCCCTGGTGAGTCAGGGAGATTTATGGCGAGAAGCTGTGTTCGTCAAGCGCCGTCATCCCCCGGGAGGTGTCACATCTACATTTGTATGCCAAGCATCCTCTCTATGGCGTAAAAAGCAGGCCCAGTGGAGCCAAAGGATTGGCACATCCAAAACTCAGTGTCTCCCTCTAGGATAAGAAGAGCGGCAGGCATTAGGCAACATTAACTCTTTGGGGTGAAGCTAGTTCTGATCTCCTCAATATGTATTTCACCAGAGCTAATGAAAATGTATTAGTGCCGTGAAATTCAGAGTATGTTGCCGGATGTTTTTTTTCCTGTTGTAGTTCTCTTGTACTTACACTAGAGACTTGAAAGTGAACATGTCTTTGCATAGAGTGGTGCTGTCTCTCAGCAGATGATATTGTTTTGTTAGGAGAGCCGGGGTTTGGTCCCAGTACGTGAGTTGGAGGTGGCAGATGTTTCTTTTGCTGTGTTTGTCTTCATTTTGAAGTGCTCAGAAATCCCACGTTTGTCACAGAAACTCGAAGTAGTGCTTTTGAAGCAGTCAAGGGAGAGCGTGCTTTCATTTGAAACGCTGTCTGACAGGTGTTCCTGAAGCAGCAGATAATGTGTTTCGAAGGAGGATATTCAAGCTGTCCTCTCCCTCTGTTCCGGCCCTGATGGAAAGCTCCCTGGTAAATTAAAAAAGTCCCTTTGAAATTTTTATCCTGGAAATAGCTCACAAATGTACTGATGAATGACATTAAACCATCTCTAAGAATTCTGCTTGAGTTCTGGCATCTTACTGTCAGATAGTAGTGGAGAAAATAACCCATATATGGTAATCGTTTTTGAAGTGTAATCCAGCCTGTGTATACAGTAATTCTGGAGAAAATTATTATGACAACACATCAAGTAAGTGATGAATGATGGAGAGTCACCATCATGACTGACTGACCACCCTCAAGTAAACCTATCGGGTATCCAGACAGCAGACAGGCAGTTCTGGCTTCATTCGATTGGTCAGGGGTTAAAATGTTGGGCGCCACAAGGACAGGCATGCTGTGGATAAGATGTCAGTGTCTGTCTGAGATATCTCTCGCCCCCTCTCTTTTTTTGTTTGTATATATGTTCCCCATTGCACTGAGGTCAGTTTCCATAAAAACCTCATCCATCTTCATGATTCATGTGGAGTATACATTTCCATGAAAGCACTCAGTCAAAGGACTTCCCATCGACATGGAAATGTCATGTTTCACTTTGTTTGGGGGAAAGATCGTGTGAAACACTGATGTCTGAGTACTTTGATCTGTGCAAGTCTTTTTTTAATAAATGACCTTATCATCCAAGAACAATCCACAATCTGTTGTTCTTTAGTTTGTGTTTCTCAAGGCAGGTAAGAACTGGCTTGCAAATGTGTTAACAAATTTTAAGAAGTGACAAATGTGTGAAAAGGACCCTTGAACAAAAAACAAAACGTGTCTTGTTGAAGTGTAATCTAAAATCATAACCTGCTTAGGAGGATAACACATATCAATAGAGATAATACTGATAGTGAAAGATGAATCCAAAAGTACCTTTAATTATAGTTCTTAAGTAAAGTCTCAAAGTAAATTACAACAATATGTCTTTTGCAAGGCTGCATAAAGACCGACTAAAGCCCTGGACCGAAGGTGTCTGTGATCTGCTGCTGTCTGTGAACAGCTTGGACTCATACAACACATTAACACTGTGTTGTATCAGTCCATTGTGATTTGACATCTGTGTAATTTGTAGTTGTTTCATTTTTATGACTTCTCCATGTTTTTATTCCGCCTTTGTTTCTGATCAAGGTAGCAACAGTGGTTTAAATTCAGGACACTCTATTCTACACTCCTTTTTCTAAACAATTTTTTTTTACACAAACTCTAAACACAGGCAGGGGTGGACTTAGTTTCAGCAGTTTTTTTCAATCCTGTTGTCTTGTCTGCCTCCTTGTGGAAAGTTACAGTGGCCTTTTGAACTCAGATAATTCATCACCTCCACTGTCATAAGAGCTGTGATTGGCTGACTGTTTGTGTTGGTTTTGTTGGCAGAGATGGAGCCATGGATCTCCAGGTTCAAAGCAGAGGGCACGGTGGATTACTCACAGCTGACCTTTGACCCAGGCCAGAATGAACTGATTGTCGGTGCCAGGTAACCCATATCAAGCATTATTTTCTCTATCTTCCTTTTTGTCTCATTTTTGCTGTCTTGTCTTTCACTTTGCTTCACTGTCTTTCAGCCTTCCCTTTTTTCCGCATTTGTTAGTGCATTGCATGAGTAATGATCAGTTTCTCTGTAGATGTCTACAAAACCCAATGAAAAATGGCTTTGGAGATTGTTTCCAAGGCCATTGTCTTTGTAAAGCACAGCCAAGAGTGTGTGAATGTGTGTGTCTGGGAATGTGTGTGTGTGTGTGTGTGTGTACTTAAATTACTCATGTTGTGAGGACATAAACCTGTTCACACAGTCATGGGGACTTCTCTTTTCTCTTCTCTTCTCCTCCTCATGAATTTAGGTTGACAAAATGGTCAAAATGGTATGGTTAATGTTAGGTGTGTTTGTTTGGACTTTCAATAGTTTAATTTTATGTAAACTAAACTAGCAAAATTTCCTTTGTATCCGTGCACACATATTGCAGAGATGGAATGTGAGTCTCTAGCCGATTCCTGATGAAATGTGCTCTGCACTTTGCTTAATGGCTTTAGCTGTCAATATAAAAGAGACATTCACATCAACATGAATGGGAGATAAGAGAAGAGCCAGCAGGAATGAGAGTAGCAAAACAGACACAAAGTGAGCCCAGGGAATTTACTAATGCACCCAGGAACTTAGATGGAAATAGCTAATCAGTGGATGTGTGGATGTGTAAGGTCTTAGAGGTGAGTAAATTGTCACTAAGACAAATACCAAAATCTTGAAAATAAAATAGAACAGATTGTGTTTCCTGCCCATCCTCTGTTTTAGCTAGCGTTCAGACAGTTCCATCAACACATACTTGCGGTGCTAAAAAAAAATCAAATAAGAGATTGCATTCATTTCTCGCTGCCAAGTCAATGACTGTTGAATGTCTAACTGTGAAAGGCAATCCTGCTGGATGGATGGCCGCAGGTTGAGTTAGAAGTATGAGTGATAATGGAAGGAAAGGTGGATCGATGCAAATATCAATACAGTAAAACATGGGGCCGTGGCCACAGTGGGACCTGGCTGATAGCCACTCTACAGAAGCCTGATAGATCAATGTGAAAGTGTTTTGTATATGTGTTTATATGGGCAGGGGTTTGTGTGAATACACCTGGAGATTTTAACTCTAAAATGAGATATGAGTGTAATAAAAAAATAGTTACAATGAAAGAAAGCAACATGATCAGTAATTTTTCACCTAAGTTCTTGTACCAACTTATCACAATTTATT
>JAVQJX010219487.1:0-13311 GCA_036025115.1 Ambassis agassizii | reverse complement strand
ATAATATAAAGTGTCTGATTAGTTGAAATAAATCTGAAATATGAGCTGCAACATAATGAGAAGACTAGCAATGTAAAATCTGAAAATGTTGATGCCTCATTCAGCCACTGCATCATTTTGAATGGTGTCCTCAGCTTAAAGACATCCCCTGCTTGTGTTAGAGCACTCTGTAAATCTCAAAAATCATCCAAACTCAAAAACACATCAAAATATCCACTTGTGCCTCTCTCGTTCTCCCCCTTTTGCTTGTTTGTGTTTGTGGGCTGCCACTCATCATCAAGCAACCCTGCCCTGACTATCTGGTGTCATCAGATAGTGAACAGTTACACTTTAGTCACCAGTGTCAACTTTGTTCATTTTTGTTTTTTAACAACTGGAAGAATGAATCAGCAAAACAATGAACGTATGTCATCAGTCACTTGTGTCATATGTTTGGCCTCATGTCTGGTAATCTTGTTTAAAATGTAATCACATCCCATGACAAGGTGAATCATCATCTGATTGCAACAAAAGCGGCTCATGTCTTTTTTTAAATCATGGATTCATAAGACAGAAAAGCAACTACAGAGTAAATGTGACAGTAACTCAAGTTAGTCAAGAGCAACATTTTGTTTGTTGCAGTGGATACACCTGCAGGTGCAATAAAACAGGTCACATGGCTGCAAACAGCTCTGCAGAGAGAGAGAGAGAGAGAGAGAGAGAGAGAGAGAGAGAGAGAGAGAGAGATCAAACAATGATCAAACATTTACATCCTGTTCATGTCCTTATTGTAAGCTGCTACTGTCAGCTAAAAAGATAAACACCAGTCCAAGTGCACAATGTGTGAGTGACAAATTTAAGTTAAAAAATATTTGATGGCACATGGAGAAAATACTTGCAGACCTAAAATGTCTTCAGACTCCCAAAAATAAATTTGTCAGACAAGAAAAATGAAAAACAGCCATAATTTAGAAATTACAACAAATTGTGTGCCTCAGTAAAAAAAAATAAAAATGCACATGTAATTAAACATGATTTTAGGTATGTTAACATAATTACAGGGACATGTATTGCCTAACATGTTCTCTGTCAGTCTCTTCATTGTAATGGGTTATTTCACACAGTAAATGTGTTACTATTGCTTTGTCAATTCTACACTGACTGTGCTGCGTACTATGAACTCATGCAAATGGCTCTCTCCAGGATTCCAGGGGAATGAGATACTCTAACAGCTCCATTTGGGATTAAGAACAACTCAGTGAATTATATTGTTTGTTTGCTTAGTAATTATGGCAAGAAAGTGCACACATGTTTCTTGTTCCAGAAAAAAAGACAACTCAGTGGAAATTTCACTTGCTTGCTCTAATGAATGTGCACAGATTGCACAGATAGTTGTTGCGCAACAACCAATATGAGTCATATTGCATGCTACACATGCAATATGTAGAGGTATATATAAAAGAAGACGGGTTAAAAACCCTCTACTGCATGTCTGCTGTGGAGTTCCTAATTTTTAAAAATACCTGTTAACCGTTTGAGCAGTTAGCCCAAATAATGATAACCTTTGATCACTGATTGTATATTGAGTGTGGGAATCAGTTAAGTGCTGTGAGAAAATCTTTTGTCTGTCTTTTTTCTGATTAACACAAGAAAGCCCAGGTTAGGTATAAAGAAACGATTGAAGGTATGGTAACAAGGCCCCCTGTCCATTTTGTGCCTCTACAGTATCTTACTTTTTTCTTCTTCTTTTTTTTGCTAATCTCCCAGGCTTTTCACCGTGTCACCCCCCCTCCAGTTTCATTCCCCTATCCCCTCTCTCTTTCATTTCCCCAGTCTTTATAACCCTCCCTCTGTTGTCACTAATCTGAAGGAGGGAACTGCAAAGAAAGCATGTGGAGTCCCTCCCAAATACTCCACTGTTGGTTATTGTGGAGCCACCACTCCACAGGCAGGCAGATCAAGCACACACTTGCACGTGTGTCATATTTTATCTCTCATATTCTGCAGTTATGAAAACTTGGTTCTAGATTATACAAGTCATTCAAATCCTGGTAAGCTGTTGAACGGTAAAAGAAGGAAGGGAGGAGAAGAGATAGAGCTGAGGGAGGGAATTGGTGGGGAAATGTGTCCATAGCTGTAAAGTGGTGAGAGGGAAGGCTGCAGAGAAGTGTGGGCTGGGTTAAACTGGCACTTAAAAAGAAGCTCGCATTGGCTTCTGTGCATTTCACCAGCAGTCAGGCTAAGGAGGGAGCAGTGAAGGAGTGGATGAGACAACGGCTTCAGGGGGAAGGTGTACTATCACTTCATTGGAAACAAGTGTATTTTTAGACCACATTTCTACGCAACAACATACAGTTTTTTTTTTCTTCCACTCATCCTTTGGTGGAAGCCATGGGTACTGGTGTGGACAGGTTTCTCTGGTCAGCACTGCTGCTGCTGCCGGTCTTAGGGCTCTCTGAAGCTCTGCCAGAAAGCTGGCTGCCAGGGGAATATACAAACACTATCGATAGTGCACTAAACTTCCTCAATGACTACAACAGCACTGCTGAGGAGGTGCTTTTCTACAGTGTCTCTGCCAGCTGGAACTACAACACCAACATAACGGACCACAACTCCAAGCTTCAGGTAGGACATGTCTTGGAGTCCTGAGTATAGAGGGTAACTTGTTAGCCAGATATTTCTCTCATGCTGGTATTAAATTGTCCAGTTTAGATCAGTTCTTGCCAATACTGGCATCTTGTTGCCACAAATGCATGCATGGTCAAGGGTTTCTGTGGAGCTCTGCTTGACTTGGAGATTACGACTATTCATCTCTCTCCAGAATTACATGCTTAGTTTCCTCCCAGTGCAGCCAACTCTGCTTGTGTGTTACTGGAAATATAAATCAGATCTGAATGCCTGCGGTGTGAGCGTCGACAAATCCTGAATACATTTGTAGGGTGCATTACTTTGGCTCTATTTGTTTAACTGTGTGTTTTATGATGTTTCCTGGTCAAAACACTTCACCTTAATGGAAGCAGCCACTGCAGAAAGCAGCTTCACGCACACTAATGGCCACACTGTGGTTATATTTGCAGTAATTCCATGATGGGATTTCTTACAGGCAAACTGTGAGACATTCGAACAGATTGGAATGGTTTTATGTTGCATCTCCACATGCCTGAGATACATTTGTGGAAAAGACACATGAGAGAGGACACCGGCTGCAGGAGACTGCAGAGGTGTGAAAGAGTGTTACACTACTATGCATAAAAAGCACAGTATATGTGTGTGTTAATACAAGTTTAGCCAGACACAAACACACTTACTAACACTTGTTTTTTTTTGGTTTTTTTGCATCTGTGTGCTTGAACAGCTGTCACAACAGGATTTCAGTACACTATCCAGGCTTTGAACACTGGACTCTTTACACATTGAACAGGTGTAGATGTGCCCTTTGTTCTAAAAGGGTCAGGGTGCAGAATGTGTTGTGCACTACAAAATGTTTTTTTCGGATGTAAGGTGAAAGAGTTGTAGTTTCCATGAGCACATTTATTTTTTTTCAGGACAGTTCAAAGATGGTGATCAGAGTGAATCAAAGCACAGAACTCCATCTGATCTGGCAGGCAGGGAGCAAAGCATGGCAATTCAGCTTGACAGAGAAATGTTGGCATTCCCCTTAAGCTCTGCTGTAACATTGATAGTATTTAAACAAAAAATTGCCAGGAAAGGCAGAAAGAAATGACCAAGCTTCTCACAAAGTCAGCAATGGGATATATTCTCCAGCAAATGAGACCGATATTAAACATACAGCTGATCAAACAGACTAAATGTTGGACCTTCTTACCTTATTTCACATATCATAGTTTTTTCATCACAATTTTGTCATTTTGTCAATTAGACTGATTTAAATCAAATACTAGACCCGTTAACCTTTGCACAGACAAGCTACATATTTAAAGAGTTAACATAAATGTGTTGCAAAAAAGGCCCTTATCTTCATTGTGTTGATGATCCATGTGGATGGATGCGTGTAGACTGGCTGGAAAAAAAAACTGCCTGAGAAAAAAAGACAGATTGAGAGAAAGCACACAAAGGTCAGAGTTAATACTTCAACTCACTGTCACTATTTTTTTCTCCTGCATGCAGCCTGTTATTTTAGTGAAGGCTGGGAGAAGGACAGATAAAAAAGGCTTCAATGAAAACATTATGGGAAAGAAGCTACTGTTCTGTCAGTTTTTATCAGGGCGTGTGTTGAGCAACTACTAGCCTGTGAGCAATAACCAATTACGTCAATAAATGTCAGAAGATTTTGTTTTGTAATTTCCCAGTAACTTAATAAGCTTATTTTGCATTTTTTAAAATGCAACACACAGCAAAAAGCTTAGTCTCTCAACTAAACTATATAATGCCAGAGTTGTGCATCCACAGTGCTGTCACTGTCAGCATGGTTCAAAGCAAATCAATGTTCAGCACATATAATGTCCATGCAATGTTCCACAGCAGCCTTGACTCTTTCATTCTTCCAACACTATCATTATATGCTGAGAACGCCCCCTGTATGTCTGTGACCTTCCAGAAAGCCATAAAAGATGTATTGAGATTCAGTGTGTCCATAGATGTGCTCTAGCATGTGTACCAGAGGGGATGTATTTTTTTATTTTTTTTCTTACAATTATTATCCTTGTGTGAGAACTAATGTGTTGTTCTGTCCTTGCTCAACAGACAGTTTCAATGTTTTATGGAGGAGAGTATGTTATCAAGAACTGCATAAAATCAATACAACAACAATGTTGTAGTCACAGGAGCTGAATAATAATATAAAATGGGAGAAAAATGTATTCTGATTCTGTTGAATCTCATTCTAGTTCAATAAAGTAAATAAAGCAGAAGGTAAAGTGGGATTTGGTAGTGTGAACAACAAAATATCAATAGTTGTAATACTGCACAGGAACATTCTCTTGTCCATGTGGACCTTGCATTCTTGATATGAAGAAACAAAACAACTGCCTATTCATGACATATCTTTGTGGTAATTAAAAGATGTCTAATATGTTGCTCACTTTTGTTACTCATTAGGTTAATGCGTCCCTGGAAGAGCAGGCCTTCTCTGAAGCCTGGGGATCCAAGGCCAAGACAGTCTTCACTCCTGAGGTTCTCAACTCTCTCCCTGACCCTAAAGACAAGAAACTGATGGAGAAGATCATGGTACTGGGTGCAGCCAACCTTCCCCAGAACGAAAGAGAGGAGGTTTGTTTCAGTTACATATTAGTTAATAGAGAATGTTTTGTCACTCCTTAACTTTTCCTCTCGTCGTTACAGTATAACACCATTCTCAGCACCATGGACAATATCTATTCAACAGCTAAGGTGCACCCACAGCCAAACATCAGCTGGAGCCTAGAACCACGTGAGTAAACCAGAAGAAATGCTCAGTTTTTATGGTCAAGGTGCATAAATTGCATAATGCAAATGTTTGAAAGAAACAGGAACATACTCTGTTGAAGAATATGAAACAATGTGCAGGGGAAGTCTAGGAAGAAAAACACTTAAGTGCTTCAGATCTTATCGCCTCTTGAAAGTAACAGGATGGGCAAAATGACTTCACAGGAAGCACTATGGATGTGTCCATGACTGTTAGCGAGAGAAACAGCATTTTAGCAGCTTCAACCTCCCTGGCAGACATCTATTGTGAACAATGGTCTTTTGTGATTTGTCAGTCCTTACAGTATGGCAACAGGGCAACAACAATCACCAATTACTGCTCATAAAAACAAATAAGCTCATTAGTGGTGTTTAAGGTGCAATCTTCATAATGACACTGTGGAAACCAGAAGGATTACTCAAACTATGTTACACTAATGTTCACTTCTGGTGTCATTACAATAACACGCCAACTTCCAGCAATCTCCTGTTCATTATCTTCTGTTTTTTTTTTTTACCTTTTCCTCACCCTTATTTCCTATTTCTGGCATTTTGAAGAAAAATGTTGTTTTAAGTGATTCTCATGAGATAATGTGTCTTTTCCTGCTGAGACGGAGCATAAAGTCATCCAAACACCAATACATCCTGATTGTTTTAGGAAAACTCCACATAATGTCCTCCCTGCATTATGTCTTACTAATTTTATTTTAAAGATCTCACTGACATCATGGCCAACTCCAGAAGTTACAAGACGCTGCTATATGCTTGGGAGGGCTGGCACAACGCATCAGGCATACCTCTCAAAAAACTCTATCCCAGGTTTGTGGAGCTCAGCAACAAAGCCTCTCGACTTGATGGTAAGTTCTTCCCTTTGACCTCTGACCTTGAATTATAATGCTATACAAATCATTATGTGGACAAAAATTCACAAAGAAGTAATTAGCCAAATGGGTGATTAACATTTTTGTCCTGTTTAGGATTTGAGGACACAGGAGCTGAGTGGCGCTCTTGGTATGAATCCAAAACCTTCCAGCAGGATATAGACAAACTCTACAAGACAATTGAACCACTCTATCAGCACCTGCATGCCTTTGTGCGTCGTCAGCTTTACAACCAGTATGGACCCAAGTACATCAACCTTAAAGGACCAATCCCTGCTCATCTGCTAGGTAGCAAAAACACATTATTGGTTTACAATGCACATACTAAAGAATATTAAGTAGCCCCACAGCAAGTATCTTTATGTTCTTATCTCCATACTTTGAATGCACATGCTGCCTCTTGGCATTTCCTATAGTGATTCTAAGTGAATGGCTGCTCAAGAGTGTTTTCTTCCTCACTCACTCTGCAGGAAATATGTGGGCTCAGACCTGGAATAACATTTATGGCATGATGGTCCCCTTTCCTGACAAACCCAACATGGATGTGACTGATGAAATGGTCCGACAGGTGAGTATGACAGAAGTTTTCTTATACAGTACATACAAACCTTGAAAGCAGAAACATGTCACTATAAATGAAATGTTGTTTACCACAGGGCTATAATGCCACACACATGTTCCGTGTGGCAGAGGAGTTCTTTACCTCTCTGGGTTTGGCGGAAATGCCCGATGAGTTCTGGCAGGGATCAATGCTGGTTAAGCCAGGGGGTCGAGAGGTGGTGTGCCATGCGTCTGCCTGGGACTTTTATAACCGCAAAGATTTCAGGTAATCTATTACACATTTTTGTAATAAATAAATCATTGTCTAGAAAATGAATGTTTGTTTCACCCCCCACAGGATTAAGCAGTGCACCACAGTGACAATGGAACAGCTCTTTACTGTCCACCATGAAATGGGGCATGTTCAGTATTACTTGCAGTACAAGGACCAGCCTGTAGGCTACCGTCGTGGAGCTAACCCTGGTTTTCATGAGGCTATTGGCGACGTTCTGTCTCTTTCTGTCTCCACACCCAAGCATCTGCATACCATTAATCTGTTGGACTCAGTGACCTCTGACTATGGTAATGCAATGCAATACAAACACAAGTTATACTCAAAATCCATAAAATGTGTTAAAACTTAAACGTTTGTGTTTCCCCAGAAACTGATATCAACTACCTGTTGAAAATGGCTCTAGAGAAGATAGCCTTCCTTCCCTTTGGCTACCTCATTGATCTCTGGAGATGGGATGTGTTCAGTGAACGCACTCCTCCAGAACGCTACAACGCTGACTGGTGGTACCTCAGGTAAGGTATTAAGCCTCATCTGCTCAACATGTAAAATAGAGGGAAGAACTGCAAGCCTAGGTGAACCTTTTCTTAGAAAAAATGTTTAGATAGAATGGTACAATAGCTGCTTGTGGGTCAGTGAACACAACACAGAGATTACAACCTATAGAAATAAAGGACCAGTAGGGAGGATTTAGCCATCTAGTGCTATCTATGCTCACTATCTACAGAGGTTAATTCTCTGCAGAATTATCACAAAGTAACCCTTTTCACATTTCATTCAATGCCCTATTGATTAGAAACACGCCTGGGGAATGATTGTTATTTCATATCCCCTTTGCACCTGGTGAGCCTGAGCTAATCCAAGTCCCAACAGATGAAGTGGAGCAGCTTTGTAGTAACAGTAGATGACTGTGGCACCACTAGTCACCATTCAAACTGAAGTGTGTCTGTTTGTGTGAAAAGTGGGAAACGAGCACACATGCCTCACAAACACTTAATGGATTCCTAAAACTGAATTAATAACAATAACTTTCTTATGTCCAGTGTGTTCTAATGCCACCTGTCTCTTATTTCTTTTTTATCACAGAACAAAATATCAGGGCATCTGTCCACCCACCAGGCGCACAGCGGATTACTTTGATCCTGGGGCAAAATACCACATCCCTGGAAACACACCATATATCAGGTAGCATTCTGTTCCACCATCAACACTCTGTAACAGAAGGGATACAGACTATTAGCGTGAGTTAATGATATTTTCAGGATAGTGTTTTCCTACCTGCCTGAATATCACTGCTTCAAAATCCATTAAATGAAATGAGATCTGAAATGTTGGACATACAAGAGAATGGTTGGTGAGATGGGAGTTATGGTAATGTGTGCTGTATTGCATTGTGGTTTTAACACAATACAGTAAGCCTACAATAGCAGGAAACTGGTTGCCTCTGGCTCCAGCTGGTTTCTTTTAGGAGGTGAGGGAAACAAAACACTGCTGCTTTTGCAGACAAGCACCGCCTGTGTGTGCCTGCAGAAACACATGTTTACATCGCTGATGTTGTCTGAACTTTTCAGGATACTGAAGTGATCCTTTGTAGAGGATGAGATAAATAAAATGTTTTGATGGGATGTGCAGAGGATATAACACAGCAATTGTGTCTCCTGCAGGTATTTTGTCAGCTTCATTCTGCAGTTCCAGCTTCATGAAAAACTCTGTGAGGCAGCCAAACACACGGGCCCATTGCATACATGTGATATCTACCGCTCTGCAGAAGCGGGAGCCATTTTAAAGTAAATGCATTGTCTGAACTTTCACTGAACAGAACGAATAATTTACTTTGAAAAAACTGAGGCTGCAATTGACTTTTACTTTTCCCCTCCAGGAAGATCCTCCAAGCGGGCTCTTCCAAACCTTGGCCTGAGGTGCTTCAGGAGGCCATAGGCACCAATCAGTTGAACGCCAACTCACTTATGAAATATTTTGACCCCATTATCAAGTGGCTAGAAAAGCAAAATGTGAATGAGACTTTGGGGTGGCCTGACTTTGGCTGGGTTCCACCCATCCCTGAGGGATATCCTGAGGATATTGGTAAGACAACAAACCAGCTGAGTGAAGCTCAAAATTGAGAAAGTAAAGGATCACTTACAGCTTATTAAGTTCATTCTAATTTAACCATCCTGCATCTCTTTCTTTACTCAGACAAGAATACAGATGAGCTCGATGCAAAGACGTTTTTGGAGGAGTATAACAGTACAGCTGAGGTGGTCTGGAATGCATACACTGAGGCTTCCTGGAAGTACAACACCGACATCAATGAAGCCAATAAGAAGAACATGGTGACCCGCCCATCTGTTATCCTATCCTGATTTTATCAATAGAATGACTTAATTAGTCAAAGTTGTGTAAATCATTTGACCCCACCCATGTATGCATGCTTCTGTCTTCCTGATTGTGTATCTTTGTTATTTGTTTTTTTTCCCTAGCTTGAGAAAAATCTGGAAATGTCAGCCCACACCCTGAAGTATGGACAGAGGGCCCGTCAGTACGACACCACTGACTTCCAGGACGCTTCTGTCAAACGCATCATCAAAAAACTCAGTGACATCGAGAGGGCTGCTCTGTCTCCGACAGAACTGGAAGAGGTGTGAAGGAAATAGTTTCACAAATATTTATTCAACAGATGCATGTTTATGCAGAGCTGCTGCAAGAAACAGCAATGTGCAAGCAGAAAAAGAGAGGCTTCATTTAGCAGCTGTAGACGTTTTGCACATTTGTTTACCAACCAAAGACATACAGATGATTCCTGATGATGATATGAAATGTCCTTTCCTGCCTCTAGTACAACAATCTCCTGTCCAACATGGAGACCAAGTACAGTGTGGCTGAAGTCTGCAGAGAGGATGGCAGATGTCATCCACTGGATCCAGGTAAGACATACCAACCAAGTAAAGGCAGCAGCAGAGCAAACAATGCATAACAGAAATAATAACAATAGGTTTGTATGATAAACAAATGTGGTGTTTCAGACCTGCAGAAGATCATGGCAGAGTCCAGGGATTATGATGAACTGTTGTTCGCTTGGAAAGGATGGAGGGACTCAGCTGGCAAAGTGCTTCGTCAGGATTACAAGAGATATGTTGAGCTGGCTAACAAAGCTGCTGGGCTAAATGGTATGAAAGATTTATTCATTCATTAATTCATTCAAACATCCATCTTGTGATTTTGTCTTCAACAATCTGTCTTGCTAAAAAAATGTCAAAAAATACTGCTTAGAATTTTTACACTCCTTTTACACATGCTTGCATGGCTGTCAATCTGATCTATGGATTAGCCTCAGGCGGCACTTTGCCTTGAAGATAATGCTCTCCACTGATGAATACATATACGTACCTGATAGGTCATTCTGACAATGGAGCTTTTTGGCGATCCTTGTATGAAACTCCAACCTTTGAGGAGGACCTGGAGACTCTGTGGAAGGAGCTGGAGCCGCTCTATCAGAACGTACATGCCTATGTTCGACGGGCTTTGTACAAAAAGTATGGCCCTGAGTATATCAACCTAAAGGGACCTATACCTGCTCATTTGCTGGGTAAGTGACAAATTTGATGCCTGATCATATCAGTACAATATTTCAAGATTACACCACCCCCTTTGACTATGTAAGACTTTCCATAGTTAAGGATGCCAGTATTTCACTATGGAATCTGAAGTATGTGAACACTGTAGCCAAAAGTCTCCTTTTTGTGTGAGCAAACCCCATTGATATTCAGTCAGGCTGCAGATTTTCAGTATTTGGATTCAGGCAAGATTTAATTTACTTTCAGAGGCATCAAGCGTGAGATTGTGTGTGACAGTTCTACACAGCTGGGGATTGAACTGAATCACAGACCCACACCTGGTTCAACACTGGCACAGCATAGGAAGATTTCCCCTGTAACTTCTTAGACTCATATGTGAAACATAAAGGCTTTCTTCTGTCCTTTCAGGCAACATGTGGGCGCAGACATGGTCTGGCATAATGGATTTAGTCATGCCTTACCCAGATGCCACACAGGTTGATGCTACGCCTGCTATGGTGGCACAGGTGAATTAACACATGAATCAAGTGTTGCATAATATTTTTTTTTGCTCTTGGAATGCTGAATAAAAGCAGCTGGGAGCCATAATTGACACACTTTACATAATACATAAAAGTTCCTTCTAAACCATAATTTATTTACATTTATGCTGTCATTTATTTTCTAAAGGCAGCTGCTCAACATGTCGTTGCCAGCAAGTGTTTACACACGCACATCTTTCCTCTCATTCAGGGCTGGAACGCCACCAGGATGTTTGAGGAATCAGACAGATTTTTTACCTCTCTGGGTCTGCTGCCAATGCCTCAAGAGTTCTGGGATAAATCCATGCTGGAAAAGCCATCAGATGGACGCCAGGTTGTGTGCCATGCATCTGCATGGGACTTCTACAACCGGAAAGATTTCAGGTGATTGAACCATTTCCTTTTCAGTAGAGACAAACCTAGCCAAGCCCACACAAGCACAAACCAGTATGTTAGCCACTTTTAGAATATGCATTCAAGAGAAGAGAATCACTACTATCATGTGCTTTGCAGAAGGTTTTTTTCTGTAGTTTTTCCTCAATGTTTTGAATATCATTATGATTTTTCCCTTATTGTGTCTCCAGGATTAAACAGTGCACTGTTGTGACCATGGACGACCTGATCACAGTACACCACGAGATGGGCCACGTCCAATACTTCCTTCAGTACAAAGAGCAGCCTGTGTCTTTCCGTGATGGAGCCAACCCTGGCTTCCATGAGGCCATTGGTGATGTGTTGGCCCTGTCTGTGTCTACACCCAAACATTTGCAGAGCATCGGCCTCCTGGACAAAGTTGAGAACAACCATGGTGAGTAATGACAACATTTAGCACCGAAAGTTATAACACAGCATGGACTCATGACTTTTGCTTTGTGATCCTTTATCTAGAGAGTGACATTAACTTCCTGATGAGCATGGCACTTGACAAGATTGCCTTCCTACCCTTTGGCTACCTGATGGACCAGTGGAGGTGGAAGGTATTTGATGGACGCATCTCACCTACCGAGTATAACAAAGAATGGTGGAACCTCAGGTAAAGTTCTCATTAGCAATCCCATGTGCCCTCATGTGTATCAAAGTGTTGGATTATTTCATAAATAATTGGATTAGCAAGTTAATTTACAAGACCATACACTGATGTTGCAGAATGAAGTACCAGGGACTATGTCCACCTGTAACCCGCACTGAGGAAGACTTTGACCCTGGTGCAAAGTTCCACATCCCTGCAAACGTGCCCTATGTCAGGTAAATCTCCCCGATTCTGCAGAACACGCAAGATACATGACATCTGAGCACAGATACAGTGATAACTTTTTTTTTTTAAAAAACATACTGCAATCATCTGTAGACAGATAAGATAAATGTGCTGGGGAACATAATCTGCTTTTAGTCACATGACTACAAAACAATCAATTAGAAACAAGCGTCACATTTCCAGAACAATGGCTTATTTGTTTGTTTTGGTTCATTGTGTTCTGCCTTTTAATTATGTGTTTTATGATCTTCAACCAGGTACTTTGTGAGCTTCATCATCCAATTTCAGTTCCACAAGGCTCTGTGTGATGCAGCCAAACATGTTGGGCCTCTACATACCTGTGACATCTACAAATCTCAAGAAGCTGGGAAATTGTTGGGGTTAGTATATACGTGCACCCTAAATGGAAGGGTTGAATAGTCGAATGTGATCTCAAACTACTACTAGTAGATGTATGTGAAACAAATACAATACAGTGCAATACTATATCATAAAACAAGCTGCGATATAAGACAATATTAGACCAGACCACAATGCTGTTACTACGACTAGACTAGACAACAAGTACACTGCAGTATGGCACATCACTTGTTCTCAGCAGTGTCGGCCACAATTAACAACATGAATAAAGAGGACACAGAGATGGATTCTCTTAACCTAAACAAATTCCTAATTATAATCATAAGCACAGTCAAATGCCTTAGCATTAGCCTCGACATTAGCATTAGCCTCAGAAGTAGCTTTAGCCTTTCCTATGACCCTTCTGTGCGCAGAGTAACAAGTAATGTATAAAATGTATCTGAGTAAAAGTATTCAAGTCATAGAAAATATGTAGTGAAGTAAAAGTGGAAGTAGGAGAGAAAAA
>JAVQJX010219478.1:0-10237 GCA_036025115.1 Ambassis agassizii | reverse complement strand
ATATATATATATGCATCCACAGGAAAACATAACGCATAAATGGAGGAAAATGTTTGTTTCCATGGCACAGTTGGGCTCTGCAGTCAGTGATAGGTGGGTGGATAAGTGGATTGGCAGTTGTGTCTAAAACCTGCTTTGGTTCGCCCCCAGGACCTCTGTGAATTAAATGTGAATGCATTGCTGGAGATGTTATGCAAAAAAAGGATAGAAGGAGTGGATGCATAGAAAAGAACAAATGGTAGAAAGATGGAGAGGCATGCCCAAGACGTAATTTATTTCCTATAAGACTGAATTATTTGTGCAGCAGTTGTGACCGCTGGTGATGATGTTTAAGGATAAGTGTACAACATTCAACATGCAGTGAAGATGATTGCTGTTGGCATGTTGACATCTCATTTGAATCTCACACCCACATCTTTCTTTTTCTCAGTATCTCTTTCTCTCTGTGTCTTTGACTCTTACATAAAAGAGACATCAGCATCACGTTCTCAACCAGCTAGTGCCGGCCTCTGCACTGAACAGCTGTGTTGTTGACAGATTTCTACGAGGTTAAAGTGTTTCAATAATCCATTCTGAGCAACAGTGGGACAAATGCTCTCATTAGACATCCCGCAACTCTTTTTTCTTTCAGCAGAACTGTCTGAAACAAAGTAACAGGCTTGTTTGACTGCCTCATTATTCTGAAGACTTTGACTGTACTACAGTGCACCCTAACTGTACTACACTCAAATACATGTGTTATTCACTTTTTCTACTCACAGCATAGAATTGTGTTGCACATCATGTATCTGCATTGTAATTGTTAATAATCTGATCAAATTAGAGCAAACACAGGACAGACATGATGCTGTATTTTTTTCCTTCACACAGATATTTGCATCATAGTGGACACGTTCACAGTTCTGCTGAGGTTCAAGGAGAACATGTCAGAGTGTGGGTTACAGGTCGTATGGAGCATGACTGTGTGGTACGATGTGAAAAAGACGTATAGAGCTTGCGTCACTCCAGACAGAGCTGCATGATGTCAAGAGAAAATGCGGGGGAGCGTAGTAACAACAAGTGATTTAAGCATTACGGCTGCATTAGCAGCTTCTTATACGACACTATTATGTGCTTCTAAGCCACTTTCTTTTGGTTTGCGCCGCTGTTGTGACCTTTCAGATTCATCTATCAATATTGGAAAAACTAGTACCTCAGACTACTACAATAAAATGTCTCTTACACATCAGTATTAAGTAAAGATCAGTCAGAGGTTGAGATCCAGGACACAATGACCCTCACCGGTTTGCAGCACATCTAAAAAAAAGGTCTATTTAAGATTATGTGTTTTAGTTCAGTGAAAAAGACGCAGCTCTTCTCAGTAATCACAACCGACGGAAAGCTGTGATCGACAGCTCAGACTCAAATCATCGAGGCGTGTACTGACTGTATCTGAATGCTCGGGCTCACTTACATACTTACATTTTTGTTGATCATTCTTCTTTTTCACTTTAGTAAACTATCTGAGACAGCAGACTGGTCGACAGCGATCCCATCTTTTCTGTGTTCACAACTGACATCCCTGTTTAAACAGTGGGTAGTGTTGAATCCCACTGAGAATGTCTGAGTGCAGCGAGGTGCTGGTCACAAAACTTTATATTTAGTCATCACCATATTATGTTATATATTTAAGAATGATGCATTTCTGTGGTGTATGTAGACTCAATAGTGGAAGTTAAGCTCCTGCGTTGCAGCTGAAATCATGTCACTTACTGTATAAAGTGGTCGTGTGCTTTCTACAGCCCACAGATCTTCTTCTGTGTTGCCAGATCCAGCTGTGGCTGGACGACCTGATTTCCTGCCACCTATCTGACACATTTTCTGGTAGCACATATGCTGCTCCCCTCACTTTCACTCACACACTTACACATACACACGTTCAGACTCTCTCTCTTTCACTCTGGTGGCACAGTGCAAGTAAGTCAGACTTAAAAGAAAACACACATGTGTCATAGAGGCCGATTGGGAATAAAATCGAGGCCACTGGGCCAGTGCTGGCGGCATTCATTCCATTTCATATTAATGAATTGCTAGAAGCAAATCTGCTGGGACGCTGTGCTCAATTAAAATCCTTAATCTGAGTGAAGAGTGTGTAGCAAAAACCACCACAGCTAGATCAACTTACCCACAATCCAATTTAAATCAATGGGATTCCTAAAATGGTCAATTATGTCCTGCGGCATGCAAATTGGCACAGGTGGACTTGATGCTTTGATTAGCAGTGAAATGTGTCCCAAATGACATCTGCCAGCTTGTTGCTCCATTTTTGAGGTCTCAGGTACGGACTGCTGCCAACAAACCTGTTGCTGCCCCCTGTTGTTGGTAAATTAGTTCTGACAACTCCCCTCATCACAGCTAATGATATTGACTCCAGTCTGCACACATATGTCTGTGAGGATGTGTCCGTTTCCCATCATGCTGCATGAAACGCATCGGGTTTCCCTCGGTTTCTGTCCCTTTTGACTCTAAAGTTGTTGTTCTTTAGACAGGATGAATAACTGGGTGGGAGTTGGGAGTGATTCATTAGCCATCTGGCACAAAGACAGACACACAGGAGTGAGAATAGTCATGCATGCATGCATGGTAACATTAACCAATTAGCGTCTCCACCCTGTCCATCTTTTGTTGTTTTAATCCTTTATTGTGTTATATAAAGATTACTAATGTAAGAGCACACACATCTTAGTTTTACAAGATCATAATAATAGACACGTGTGTGTAAAGTTACTGTTGCATGACAGCCATTTTCACTTGTTTAAAAATTGGCCGGTGGTCGCTCCTCTTCCGCCAAGATGGCGACCACTGGCGGTGAGAAATCTCCATTTTTTTCACATGCAACCTTTTGCCAGTTATCAGTATGCTATCTGTAGTGCACTTTACGTTGTCACATTTTTCAGTGTGAACACACTTTTACGCTTAAAATAGCAATGGAGGATTACAGAAGAACAGTACGAGCTGGATAGCATAAAAAGAGTTTCCGTACTGCTAATTATCATATTTCTCCATGTGTCTAGGCTATATAAATCATTTTGTTTGACCTATTCCTTGTTTCTGTTGGGATAACGTGCATTTCTCTGCATTCGGATTTGTAAATCACCTTTTCTATTTTTCTGTCTAAAGTACCTTTTTGTGGCTCACAGTAGGTGTTCCATTGCCTCTAATAATGTGAGTGACTATGAGAACTAATTCAGGAATTAAGAGCATCATGTAATTTGAGGCATTGAGTTTAAAAAGGGCGGCTGCAGTGATCTCAGCTCTAATTTGGCTGTCATAATTGAAGTGTATAAACACTAGCCTGCAGTCCCAGGTGGGTTTTCTTTAGGAAAACATATGCCCAACCAGTTTTTCTATGACTAATAGTGAATAAATGCCTTTTTTTAATGTAGTCCCAGTGGAACAGAAGTATTAATGTCGCCATTAATGCATGGTTTATGTTTTTCCAGATTTAATTCAAAGCCATTAATTTGCTGATGCATTATGTTAATGTTGATTCAGCTGCACATTACCATCTGCAGGGCTGTGCTGAAATGGTGAGCAACGTGATGCTGCTGATTAGTGTAGTTTTTGGTGGTGTGCTTCGTGTAGGTGGAGGTGTGTGGGAGAGTCTGCGTTCTGTGCACATGTAATGAATTCAGCCTCTCCAGAGCCAGTTTGGTACAATAATGTGCAACAGTGCTTCACTTGAAGAGCCTATGAGGAAGAGATTAGCTGCTCAGCATGAACATAAACTCACTGCTGGATTGTAACAGAGCTGTGAAACAATGTGCAGGGGCTTTATGTTTCAATACATCACTGATGGCTTTGTGAGTGTTTGTACAAGTTCATTTTCTAATCTGACCCTAAATAATAACAAAGAAAGCAGGTCAAAACCTCCATTTTTGGAGTCAGGAAGTGTAGTCTCCACAAGCACCAGTTCTTCTGGTGTTTGTGAAGACTCAATATTAAATCATTCAAACAGACATAAGACTTTTTTGTGTTGTTTATAAGATAAACACACGTTGTGTCAGATTGAATGCATGAGTCATACAGAGACAATTAAGAGTGACATCCAGTCTTTGTTCTGCTCCATGCTTTCAATAAAGTGCAAAATTATATTTAGAAATATTTATTAATGTAGATAATAATAAGACATCATGTTGAGAGATAAATATAAAGGGACCAAAAATTGAACCCCACATCAAGCTGTTAAACCCTTCAGGACTTTTTCCCAGAGTCCTTAACCGCTTCCAGATTTATCCAATAATATTTTATCATCCCACAGAGGTTAGATGAAAATTGTCTGTGCAGTAGCATGAGTGTGCTGTGTAATTATTCTGATATTACAAGCTGAAGACTAAAATTGTTGGGTCATATCAGTGTTGATTGTTTCAGTGAATTTCTTCAAGAAAACACATTTCTAAACTAAACAGGAGAAAATGACCCCTGTGTCTGCGTCTATGTGTGTGTGATTCATGCACTGCAACAACCAGACAGAATATTTGCTTTAATTTTCAAGGAGCCTCTGCTGATTTTTGTTGTGCTCAAAGTGCAGCCTTGAAGGAGCTGAGCTGCTGCCTGCCTCTGTTCAGTGTGTTTGGTTTGAAGGCTATTTCCACAGACTCCCACTCCTGTGCTCCCTCTCCGTCTCACTGTGTCATCTTCTTTGTCTGACACATTCGGTATGTTTACATGCTCACTATAACCAATTACTGCTGATAACTCTGCACTCTGTAATGGTGATATGTTGACATGCTCACAGTGCCACAAAATTACAGAAAAAAATCACTTGTGTTTATTATTTGTCATATTGATTAATTTACTTTAATTGGATGGCTGGTGGTGATGCTGTAGTGCAGAGTAAAAGCAGGAACATGTGTGGCTGCTGCTGTGTCAGTAGAAATGACACTTTTGACACATGCACAAAATTTAACTGTAGTGTCTCACACCTACAGAGAATTACATGGTTTGGTGCCTTTAAAATGACAGAAGTGTTAATCTAGAAATGCTAATTTAATGCATTTGTTGCGTTTTCTTTTCTCTGGTACATCATTACATTGTGTCCTGTTGTAAGCCTACTTGGTGGGTGTTTGGGTATTAATTGTAATGATGGAGTCCACTCTGCAAAAACATGTTTGTGTGTGTGTGGTTGTGAACGTAAGAGGAGACGAGAGACATTTAATGTTTTTATGTTCAGTGTCAGCTGTTACACAGTTGATGTGTCGTAAAGAATCATGATCTCAATACTAAGGAAAAAAATCATGATTCTTCTTCTATCTGGTTGAGAATAAAATTGCCTTTTCAGACGGAATCCAGGAGCTTTTTGTTTTTGAAACCTGTCTGTGTCTGAGCCGCATGTTTTTTGCCTTTAGTTTTCGTCAACTAGTATAAGTAAGGCTGTTCCACCTCACAGATAAAGGTACAGGAAGTGGATATCATTTCAAACAGCACTGTGTCGTTATAGCAGCTAAATGTCAGGATATCTTGGCTCAAGCTGTTTTTGTAATTATTCTTATGTCCCCCGCCTGTGCTTGAGATCTGTGTTAAAGTGCCTTTAGCACTCAGGGTACATTATTTGCAAGTGGAAGATCCTGAGGTTCTTTTCTCTCATTATGAAACAAAGTGTTGTGGTTATTTCTGAACACAGCAGCACCACTGTCTTATTTTAGCTTTTCACATATGTCACGTCCAGGTACATGTAAAGTACATGTGTGAATAAACCTTCCCTCCTAATGAGTGCAAACTGCTCATACTTTCAGCTGATGCTCGGTGAGCCTTTTTGTCTTCACCTTGGCAAAAGGTTTCTAAAGTCTTTGTTTAGTTGTGTTCCAGTTTGTGTATTGATTATAACGCCAGCACCCTGCATAGGGTTCTGTTCTGTCGATTACCTTTTAGGAAAGGTTCTGAACGTGGTGTTTTGGACAGTGAGGCTTTCAGCACTTTGAAAGACATTTTCAGATTTATCTGCATCAATGTGAGCAGGGTCTCACTCATTCACTCACTCACTTGGCCTCTCTCCTTCCCACTGCTTTCAGGAGAGATTCTGCGTGGGTTTACACTTGAGTTTCTGCCATGTGCTTTCTACCCCCTGCTCACACACACACACACACATATTATATACCCTCCCCCACACTTCCCAACACTGTCCAAAGATTTTATAAGTTTGTATATTTGTGAAAAAAAAACATGACAAAAATCTGGAAAACAATAATGATTGTGTGCCGATTCTTAGCAAGCGAACATTGGATGTTTGCCATTGTGTTTATGAAATCATGAATGCTTGTAACAGAGCTGATAATTTTTAGTTTTATTGTCATTGTTATCACATTGTTTTTGTGTATTTGGTGCTGATGATCCTCAGTGTAGCATTCCTACAAGTACACATCCAGATGTGCGCTCACGTTGGTAAGACGCTGCCCGTTAGTCGCTCCTGATGCTGTTTTACAGTGTTTGTGTGTAGGTGGAGGGACATCAATGTGTGCGTGGGCAAATGTGAGTAGAGATGCCTGCCAGGTGTATGTGGCTGTGCATTCTTTTGTCTCTCACCATGCGAGTCTGCTACACTGAACGAATATACTGTACCACTCACCAGCTGTACAGCTGCCTGCATTGTATAAAATTAGTTTACTTCATCCCTGTTCTTCCTTTAAAATGAATGGCTGTCCTTCAGTTGCATCCATTTGTCACCTCTATTTTTGAATTCCTTTTTCTCAGTCACCACAGATAAAAACCATTCATCTCAAGAATAAGGGGAAATAGAGGGTTTGTACCAGATTTAGCTGCTAATGGATGTTCTTTTCATATGTCCCTGTTGCATACTCTGTATTTTAACCCAAATGTCTTTCTCTTTTTTAGGCCAACACAAATAATGATAGCTGTTACTCTGGGGGAAAAAACACAGCTGCTGTCACTCTAACCTTCCTATCATAAAAAATACTGTCTCTACACTAATGTCTGTGCATAATGTGTGTGTCCCACCAGGATTTTGGCCACTGCTGGTGCCCACATGAACATCCCAGTCGACCTTCGGACCCTGAGGGCTGTTCGAGTGCTGCGACCTCTCAAACTTGTCTCCGGGATCCCCAGTGAGTTGGTTACGATACTGGTACTGAGCACTATTCCATAAGGCCTAGTTTTTCATTTTTATTCTACTATTATGGTGATTGTGTTTGAAGTGACTAAATAGAGCATGATATCAACTCTGCTACAGACCTGTGAGACTGTGGCTTGTCTCCTTTCGGTTTTCTGTCTCTGTCTTGCAAAGTTTAGGCACATTTACATCTACACTTGGTAAGGTTTAGGAAACGATCACAACAAGGCAAATATGTCACTTCTGTAATTAACTTAGATTTTCCTGGCTTCCATGGAAACAAGGGATTTTACTTGTGCTTATTCACTGGATGGTAGGACAGTGTATATGTGGTCTGGTCACTTCAGTTTTAATGCAGTATATTTAAGGTTTAAAATAAACTTGAATTGTGGATAAAGTGCCTGAAACTTGAGCCGAAAGGCAGTAATATAAGCTACCATGCTGAATAGAAGTGGGGAATGGACAGGATTACATGCAGTGATGAGAAGATCAGTCAGTGTCTGTGTGTGTCTGTTTTCATAGTGAGTCGGACATGACTGCACCAACGTACCAACAGGGTCGACTTATTAATTGGCTAGATATGGATGAATATGGATGAAAATAATAGTAGAGCTTGAATTGAACCCTGACAAATGTGTGTGGACTCTGCTGTTAGTCTGTGATAGACATGTCATCCAATTACTTGCCAAATATTTCAAGCACAAGAACTTTCTTAGCAGTTTCCACGCTCAACTATGCCCCTTTAACGATAAGTTTGAAGACATGGGCAACCTGTGTGCCTTTGCTTTAACATTAAAATGTGTGGGTTATATCTTACATATTGTCTTGTTTCAGGCCTGCAGATCGTACTGAAGTCCATCATCAAGGCCATGATCCCGCTGCTCCAGATCGGCCTTCTCTTGTTCTTCGCCATTCTCATGTTCGCCATCATCGGCCTGGAGTTCTACAGCGGGAAGCTTCACCACACCTGCCTGCCGTCAGACGACATTCTCGGTAATGTCCAAACATATCACCAGTGATTCTTCTGAAAACAGCTCTTAATCAATTCTTTTATCCTTATTTTGACACCTACTTTTATCACGAAGAATATCTTCAGTCTTTGTTTTTGTGAGTGTGACTGATTCATCAGCAGGTAAGCCTGAACGTGTGGTTTACTCGTAGGGTGTGAACATCTTTGTTTGAGAAACTACGGCCTCATAGATTACAGTAGCAGTGAGGTATTATTAGAGTTGTTGCTGGCTGATTTAGCTACTGTTTAATTAGTCAACAACTACTCTGTAATCATACGCCACACCATAGCATTTACTGTCATTACCCAGTGCAACGCAGCGATGGATCGAGATGTTAAAACCTGAATACGTTAACAGCAGTCCAACTACTATATACTGTGTGTCAGTGTGTTTAACGGTTTTGTTTTATCTCTGTAGACAATGAGACTGTTGACTCATCAGAGCTGGCGTTTGCGTGCGGCGTGAGGAAGTGTCCCGAAAAGTACGACTGCAACGACACCTGGATCGGCCCCAACGACGGCATCACCCAGTTCGACAACATCTTGTTTGCCGTTCTCACCGTCTTCCAGTGTATCACCATGGAGGGATGGACGGCCGTTCTCTACAATGTGAGCTCAGCCAGCATATGAGCCAGAGCATCATAATTGCTGCAGCAGAGTGTTAACAATAACGTATATGTTATGGATTTCAGACAAACGATGCTTTGGGTATAACATGGAACTGGATGTACTTTATCCCTCTCATCATCATTGGCTCCTTCTTTGTCTTGAACCTGGTGTTGGGAGTCTTGTCTGGGTGAGTGCGTCTCATCCTGTGTGATGGGTGTTTTTGTCTGTCTGTGTTCACCTCTCTCTCTCTCTCTTCAGAGAATTTGCTAAAGAGAGAGAGAGGGTGGAGAACCGGAGAGCCTTCATGAAACTTCGTCGGCAGCAGCAGGTGGAAAGAGAGCTGAACGGCTACCGAGCCTGGATAGACAGGGCAGGTACTGGGCAGCACACCACTTTTACTTCTCATGTTATACTGGTGTCAGCGACTCAGCTGATGGACAAAGAATGTTCATGAATTTACCACAACGTTTGTTTTGTACTCTGATGTTTTCCTGCTATCACCATTGAAGATCTGTAAATCCTCCTGAAATCGTCCACATGACCTAAAATTACATTTTTACAATTAGTTTTGTGGCTCCTATTTAGTATTTACACAAAGCTATGCTAATAGGCTTTTGTCTGTGTTCAGAGTGATGTCAAAGTGCTCCTTTAGTTTTCACTAATAAACCAACGATAAAACTCAAAATGGACTGCCGTACTGCTTATCCCCTCAGACCGCGGTTTTGGAAAGACACACTGCTATTCAGTTGTAGCTGTGCTATTTTGACCATGTGCTTGCTAGACCTATCTTGAAACACAGATTAAAACAATCTATGTGGATAAAAAGCCCTTCCAGCCACAAGAAAAATAGGAGAATTAAGCTCCAACGTATCCTGTAAGCGGACTGATTGATTTATTAAATACCTTTTGTCCTCTTGGATTTGAAAGGAGATTGTTCTGCTACAGATACTCTGTGAGTTTTAGACCTACAGTAGAGTAGCTGAGTTGAGTTGCACAAACACACAGTTCTGTAATGGCAATCTACATCGCTGGTCTCCCACGCAAGCTGAGGGTGAGGAAAAGGTGATACTGACTCACTGACTTAAATTTGTGCGCATGTATATGTGCGCACGAGTGTTTGTGTGTTTACATGCACGTGTGTGCGTGCATGAGAGAGAGCTGCTGTGCATATTTATGTGGGAGCGTGTGGGAAGAGGGGGAGAAAAGAGAGAAACCGAGAGAATGTAAGAGAGAATAAGAGCTCTGTCTTTAAAGAAGGTCACTGTGGCCTCTCAGAGATGCAGCCGTTTGGCCTCAGCTCCTGCAAACATCCCAAACATTACAGCCATGAAATGTATATTTTCTTTATCTGAATGTGTTTTTTTATATACCTGAATACAGTACATCTGTGTGTAACCACCTGTTTTATTGTATTACAGAGGAAGTAATGCTTGCAGAGGAGAATAAAAATTCTGGGAGATCACCGTTAGATGGTATGTTCACACACCTACAGCTCGTCACACCTTCTTAATCAT
>JAVQJX010219392.1:0-11949 GCA_036025115.1 Ambassis agassizii | reverse complement strand
CCACACTGAGTGCCTTGACCAGCAGGAAGTCTGCTTTTTATGGAAGGATCCGCTGACTGACAGTTTGACATGGATGACAAAGCTGTGCTGCAGCAGCGGACGTTTCATGTTAGATAAAGGACTGCATTGTGCTGTCAGTCATAAAGAATATTTTCACATTTTAACCTTCATACTGCTGTTTATTTCCAAAGACTGAATTGGATTCATGTGTCACTTACCCTTAAAGCAGCCATGAAAAGTGACTTTGCTGAGACAGTGTTCTGTATTTATTTAATCAAGTTGAAATAAATGGCTTTTTATGTGGGAAATAATTCTAAAGACTTCAGGAAATTGTTGACCATGATGAAATCTGCAGTCGACTGTGTTGTCTTTGAACAGCTGCTTTGGAGTTAGGGGTCGGAGGAACGCTCCAAGACATATAAACAAATGCACATCCAGGATTAGGACGGCTAATATGAATAGCTCCCTCCTCTCAGTCTGTCTGTCGTCCCTCTTCTCATATTCTCTTGGTTTATTTCTCCCATCATGTCTCTCTGTCTAATTAGTCATCTCTCTCAAACTTTTTTTTCCCAAGTTAAACCTTATTATTTACTGTCTTCTTACTGTAGCTTCCTGTTTTTGCAAGAAAACACTTGTGAGTGCAGCTTCTTCACTCTAATCTTTCCCTTCACTTTTAACACATCTGTGAATTGTCCAAAGTGCGCAAACGCCCGGCTCCATCGTGTGTTAAGTGGAGTGGGTGTATTGTGAATGCATCAGAGCTGCTTGACCAGTGAGCTGACTCACTGATTAAAAAACAAAAAAACAATTTGCACACCACACTGAATAATAAACCAGTCTACATACTTTGATAAGTGGTATTGTAAACAGCAAAGGGTTATATTTAGAAACTTATTTACAATTTTACAAGAACACAACAGTGTAGAAAGCTCATCAGTAAACAGCTCAGTTTGAATTTAAATACAACTGTCTACAGTGAAGACATGTTCAAAAAAGGATTCAGATGTAAAGCTATCATGGCAGTGCAAATGTCCTGTGTGTTTTACATGTACGAGTAAGAAACCCCTGTTTTCACCTTTCATGCTTCAGCGCCTCCATTACTCAGATTGCTCCGTTAGCACGAGTTGACCTCTTTCATTTCTGCTCGCTTTATCGTAGATGATGTGGGACTTCCACCTGGAAAGTGAGGACGTGTCAGTTTTAAACGCAGAAAACACCAAATGTGCACAGTGTCCTCAGCGGTGTGGAGTGTTTGTTGTTATTGTTGTGGTAACGTGTCATATCTGTCTTTATCAGAACCGCGTCTATAAATACCTGCACTAAGTGGCTGGAATTTCACAGCTTCAGCAGGAGACCCTGCTCTCTGAGGTCAGAGCCGATTTTCCACTCGAACAACATAACGAGTGGTGCTAAAGCTGCAAGCGAGGTAATCGCTCCCCTCAAAGATGACAGAAATAGTAAGCTGTGCTTCATTTCCCTCACAGTAACACTTAGTTTGCTCCTGTCTGTGTTGCTCTTTCGGGTCCAAACATTTGGCTGTGTTCTGTATCTCTCTCTGGCTTTCATAGCACAGTGTTGTTGCCTGCCCACCCTGTAGAGACTGAACACGGAGATGACTCAGACACCACTGACTCTGTGTCATCCTCGTCTAAATTAAACTTCCTACATGTAGAAACAGATGACTGCTTTGCTCATCTGTTTCTGTTTTCTCTCCGCTCTCAGTTTCTTCTGACAGCCGATGCTCCTCACCTGTCTCAGGTTGCGGATGCTGCTGTTGCGTATTGACTCCATCAGCTGGTCGTGGGCTGACCTCAGCGGTGTGGACGGCCTGCTGCCGTCGTCGCCTCTCCTCTCCGCCGACACGGGCCTCAGGGCGTTTTTGAGCTCCTTCAGGATGCTGCCCGTCTCCTCCTTCCCCTTCATCTTCTTGCCCTTCTTCCCTTTTGTTTTCATCACCTTTCTGTCCCCTTTGCAGCCTGCCTCGTGCGCCTTGATGACCTCCGCGATCATTCTTGTAGGCTTCTTCTTCTCCTGCTGGGGTGGAGGTGGAGGTGGAGGTGGAGGTGGAGGGGGAGGGGGAGTCTGTTTTTTTGCCAGGTCGCTTCGGGGCAGTTTAGGTGAAGACCAAGGCGAGCTGTAAGGTGACGAGCTCGGTGTTCCTCTCTGCAGTGAGAGTGGAGAGTCAGTTTCATTCTGTGATTAACAATCCAATATGTTAACAGTGCATATCATTAGCACTTAGCTAAAACCGGATAGCTACTCTGAGCCAGAGTTAAATCTGCATACCAGTGCCGCTGTTCGGGGGTTGGCGGCCCCGTTTTGCGGCCCCTGCTGCTGCCTCTGCTCCTGCAGCCGCTTCTGCCTCTGCCGGTCTTGGTTCCTGGTCAGGATCCCTGTCATGCTCATTCTGGGACCAGGCAGGTTGAACTGGTAGCCCAGTTTAATCAAGGTGTGGTTTTCCCTCAGAATCTTCACCATCTCCATCTCTACCTGCAGGAGCAGACACACATTAGAAGGTCAGCACCACAGCAGCAGAACGGGAGGAGAGCGACACCAACCTGTCCTCCACATATGTGTCTCTGGTTGTGGAAGCGAAGCTCAATCAAGGTGTTGTTCCCTGGGAGAGCTTGAACCACGGCCATTATGCCCTTTCCACTGACGTAGTTGGACTCTATATTCAGACTGGTGATGGACGAGTTCTCCTTTAGCATCTTAGCAATAGCCAGAGCCACGGGGTCGTCAGCGCGGGTGTTAGCCAGGCTGAAAACCCGCACATGAGTGTTGGACCTCAGGGCTTCAGCAAAGCGGATTAGAGTTTCCTGAAAAATGTATTTATATTTCATGTGACACAACAAAGTTGTTGTTGCTTTAGAGTCATGGGCTGTGAGTGTGTTCATACCTGTGAGATGTCATCAATGTTGTTTAGATTAACTTCTGTGAGTTCAGGGTCATTACTGAGGGCTCGCTGCAGCGCGTCGTCAACAACAGTCGGGTTTCCACATGTGTTCGGGTCAGCAGGTGGAGGAGGAGGAGGAAGAGGAGGAGGAGGAGTCCGTCTGATAGGCTCCACCCTCTGAGGCTTTAGTAGTGTTGGGTTTTCAGCCCCTGAATCCTTTGAGGGTTCAGCTTTTGATTTATTATCTTGTTCCTCTTCCTCTTCCTCCTCCTCTTCCTCCTCTGTCACAGGCTCCTCTTCTTCTTCCTCACTCTCCTCTTTTTGTTCTTTTTCATTTTGATCATCCTTTTCGTCCTCTCCCTCTGTCACACAGTCTTCTTCTTCTTCATCCTGTGTTTTGATAAATAAACATTTTGTAGTTGGAAAACTAACATGAGTCTAAATGAAGGCACATGGAATCATTGATAAATATCATCACTGACCAGTTTGGGGCTTCCTCCACCTCTCTCGTCCTCCAGCAGTCTGCGCGTCTCGTTTTCCCAGTACTTCATGAGGGCCTCTCTGCTGAAGGTGCCCGTCGGGGTTTTGTCCGTTTGGTCTCTCTGTCTGAGTCCTATCGGCACGTTGGCGTCAGGATCAATGTCTGCCAACTCCTTTTCCAACTCAGCCAGCTCCTCGGGGCTGAGGGAGGCCAGGAGCTCGTCCTCATCCACGTCTTCGTACTTGCTCAGCTCTCGGCGATACCCGAAACAACTCATGGCCAAAGTATGATAAGCACAAACGTGTCAGATGAAGATAGACCACGAGGAAGAAGCTTGCAGACAGAGACTCCAAGAAAAGTTACAGTCCAGCATGAGGCGACGATTCAAAATCCACTGCACTGCACTGTATCTGTGATGATACTCACTCCAGTCTGAACTGGATCTGTCCCGGCTAGCTGACTTTATGTGTGTGTGTGTGTGTGTGTGTGTGTGTGTCCTCTCCTCTGTAATCTCCCCAGCTGCTGTTTAGGCCTTAAGTGAGGGATCAGAGGGGAGCGTACCAAAGCGTAGGCCCCATGATGCAGCGTCTTTTTTTGGGAGGCAGCGCTCTGAGAGGCAGAGCTACAAAAAGCCTGTGAGCGTGTGGCTGTCAGCGCAGCAGTCTGTCACTTCAGTGGCCAAAAAAGACCAACTGGACCCAACGACGGACATGAATGACAAACAGAGATAATATGTCACCATCAGCATGTACTGTAGGTGTCAAAGCAAACATATGAATAACAAATATTCTGACACAGACATGAATTATTTAGAAATGACACTTTATTACAGAATAATTCATACAGTATGTCCACAGCGCAGGTGTTTTCACTTCACTCCTCTTCTGCAGTCGTGTCAGTGAGGATTGGCTGTGCAGGTGTCGTACTCTCTGTAGGTCACGTAGTTCAGCAGTCTGGGAGGGAAAGGAGCAGCAGCTTCTGGATCATTCAGTGTCCTGAGACTCATCCGCCCTCTGATCACCAGTCGACATAAGTGCTGGAGAGACCGTGGCTTACCTGGAGACAAGATCACGTACAGTGTTGAACCCTGCCTTATTACATCCACGGCGTTTAGTGTGTGTGCGTACTCAGTATGTCAGAGATCTCATCCCACTCTGGCCTCCTCTCTAGGATGCGTCGGAGGTTTGGACAGATGTTGACCTGGTTGACGTAGTCCAGAAGCATCCTTACGACACTGCCAACCAGATGAGCCAGCCAAGACACCGACACAAAGTCACAGAACTGGAAGAGGACACAGCAGCCATGAGATGTACTGTTTCGTCCTCTAACTAGAGGAGTGTTTCTCACCGAGATGGCGTGAGGCTGGCTGTACAATCTGAAGGCCTGGTTATGGAGGTCAGCCCAGGTGCTGTCTGATTCTTCACTGTGACCGTGGCAGCACTGAAAGCACCTACCGCAGGTCAGCGGGTTTTATTCAAACAGCTTGAGACAGAATTACCACTCTGTGTCTTACAGGAAGTAAACATACTTGTTAGCTTGATAGCCGCTGTTGAGCAGCAGCCGCAGCATGACGGGGTCTCTGAGGCAGTACTGCAGGGCTGTGGGAAACACCGTGTCGCTGATCACTCTGAAGTAACAGTTCACCTCTGCTCCATAGGACAGCAGCAGCTCCACCAGCTCGTACCTGACAGACACGGCAGCAAAAGTGAGCGCAGTGCACCGCAGCTGCAGCGTCAGGAACCACGAGCAGCTGCTCACCTCTCGGCCCGCACAGCCACCAAGATGCATCTGAGAGGGTCCAGGTCGGTTCTGGCTCCGGCTCTCAGCAGCATCTCACAACAGGTAATATCACTGTTTGAAACAGCAAAGAACAGCGCAGACTTCCTGAGGTCTCCATAGTTTTCTGAAACAAGATTTACAAAGAATGTGAAGGCCTTACTGACTTACAGTTACTGATGCATGATGCCAGAAATGTACACATGTGCATCTAACCCGAGATGTGAATCCCTAGCAGTTCATTAACATCATATTCTCTCCTGATGAGTAGCTGCAGACATTCAGCCTGTCCTCCATCAGCAGCGGAGTGGACGGGGCTCTGGCCCGAGAGACGGAGAGCTCTCTTTGTGGTAATAGGGATGAGAGTCCTCAGGGCTCTAAGCAGGGCGAGAGGCGGTTGAGTGAGACAAACAGGAAGAGACAGAGCGACAGAAACAGTGAAAAACACTAAGCAGGACAGAGAGAAAAATGTTCATTAGATCGCGGTCTAAGCTGCAGTGTTGTGTGGTGGCTGAAGTGAAAAACAGTGATAAACAGAAGGCTCTTTGTGGAGAGGACCACAGAGAGCAGAGCGGTGAGGTGGAGAGAGAGAGACGATACAGTTCGATCAATTTGGCAGCAAAATACGGGGGAAAAGAATTTTAATTTGTCTCAAGCAATTTCTGTATTTCAGGAACAAATTATCTGTTAGATTCTCATTACAGTTCTGTGTCTTGCATGTCAGAATGTCTGGCAGGAAATGAATGTGAGCTCACAGTATGTGTCCTTCATACGCAGCTCTGTGGATGGGCAGCTGGTAGGCATAGCTTGCTACATTTGGATTGGCTCCATGCTCCAAAAGCAGCTTGATGCAGTCCAGGTTTCCAGAACCAGACGCATCATACAGGACAGTGTCCCCATTGCTGGCCTGGGCGTTCACATCCCCACCTGGTGGACATACACACAGTAGGAGCATTTCCCCAAAGCTGTTCATTCATTTGTTTTGTGTCTCACCGTGTTGTATGAGTACGTCCAAAGCCTCGGCGTTGCCGTGTTCGGCTGCGATCCCCAGTGGAGTCACGCCATGTCCGTCCCTGGCTGTTACTTTGGCTCCATGTCGAAGCAGCAGCATCAGAATAGCAGGACAGCCCACCTGGTGGAAAAGAGAGCATGTAAGCAGTGTTTCCTGTGTGAAGCAGCGTTAATCCTGCACTGTTTACCTTTGCAGCCTCGTGGGTGGCTGTCCATTTAGTGAGGCACACCTGCTCCACAAATGCTCCGCCCATGATGAGGGTGGAAACCATGTCGTACGACTTCTGTCTCACCGCTGCGGCGCAGAGAAAACACCAGGTAAGACAGGAGCCTGTGTACATAAGGTGAGCGTGATGAGGGATGAGTGAGTGGTGTTTGTGTTACAGTGGTACCGAGGAGCAGAGGAGACTCGTTCCTGCTGTTGGTGTTGTGTGGTGACGCTCCGTGCCGCAGCAGCATCCTGGTGTTTTCCACCAGGCCGGCCTCCGCTGCCACAATCAGAGCCGTGTCTCCATCGTCGGTCTGTTCCTCCATGGTCAGCTCTGTGCCTGTCAACACTGCAACACAAACACTTCAATGTCAACAACATTCCCAGCATCAGCACCACTTTGAATGTTTATTTGTTGTGCTCACCCTGCAGCACCACATGCAGGATCTGTGGTTGGTGCTGTGCAGCTGCTGCATGCACGGGCCTCCAGCCTCTGCTGTCGCTCTCTCTGAAGGCAGACTCACAGCCTGACAGCTCCTGCAGTGCGTCCACATCACCTGTGGTGGCGCAACAGGAAGGTGGCGCTTCACTTGCAGCGCTTCAAAGACCTACAAGGGAACTAACCGGTGCTGTTACCTTTGTAAATGGCAGCTATGATCTTCATAAAGGCTTCACTGTTTGGTTCTTTTCTAATGAACAAAAGACGTCTCTTATTGACACGTGTACACAAACAATGAATGTGTTGAGACTCATTTCATACTGATGCAGCTGGACTGAGCGCGGCAGCTTGTAGGCATCTTGAATGCTCTCTCGAATGGCGAACTCAATCAGCTCTTCATTTATGCCGTCCTGTTCGAGGTCGTCCATCTCTGCAGAGACACTGAAATATATTTTAAAATGTATAAATACGGCGGCGTGTCTCAAAAACATTTCGAGTAAATCCTAACATGTTGAAGTCAGTGCTGTCTGTGCTGTGCGTCCGTGGCTGCAGGCATGAAGCTTGTTTGTCAGACAAGGTCAACTGGCACAGTATAGTGAGCATGTTAGTGTAAAATCAGCTCATCTGAGTAAACACAGAAAACTGGTCTGTCTCACCTGTGTTTCTGAATGAGTGCCCTCGCGCTCTGCGGCCTGTGTGTGGTTGTTTTGAGCCGTCCGGAGCTGTCTGAGCTATATTTAACCGTGTCCTGCTTTTGATGACCTGACTCAGCTCAGAGTGTCACGTTTTCACCTCCAACTCCTTCCCCTGATTACTACACTGTGACTTCATTCAGCTGAGGTCAATCAGTCACATGTAAACACACATTACATGCAGATCATTGTGTGAGCAAACTCCTCTCTGCTGCTGTTTGTGTTGTGTTTACACAGCAGATTGTCTCATCACCCGCTCAGCTTCATTTGCTCAATCTATCCTGTGTGACTGCTATTGATTTGATAATGGAGATCAATTATGGATAATGGCTTCTACATGGGTTCACTTCATCAGCGTGCATCATGAGTAGATTATACAACTCCACTGAAGCCATCCATTAATAAAGGCTGTAACATTAACAGCATAAAAAAACACATTCCAAACAGCAGCTTGGGGGATGACCTTGACATATTCTAAGCGAAATAGTCCCACCGGAGAACAAGCACCCACATTCTCCTGACGAGCACTGATATGTGGGAGTTTGTGGAAAAGTCTCAGACAGCGTCAGTGTGTGACATAATGACTCAGCCTGTAGGCGGCCTCTCCACCACGTCAAACGACTTCAGCAGTTTGTCTGAAGTGAAGGCAGACTGCCGGCCCATCCTCAAGTTTCACCACATGCTCGGACATTACACACACATCACACACACACAGCGATGAGCTCTGTCTCTGGAAGGGAAACGGTACATTTCATGCAGTGGGACTGAGAAACCTTGGATTCTTGCTCCATATGAGGAAGAAAGTAAGTCATGTTTTTTTCACTTTTTAATGGATTTTTTCACAGACTGACTGTTTCTATGGCTGTGTTCATACATGTTAAATAGAATAACAATGATTATTAATGATATTTTCTTTGTTTTTGTCAGTTTAATTATCATTAAAGTAGCAGTTTTATAGTATTAAATTACTGAAGAGTCTGAAGCGAGCAGGATGTTTCCTTTTTGAGCTGCTTTAAGAGGCATTTTCATGTGTTCGCTGGTCTACAGTAACTGCTGCTGTTGCACTCTTCTCAGTGGCTTATAAGCTAAGTGGACACGTTATAATAAAAGAAGGTTAAATGTTGTGATAAACATCTAAATAGCAAAAAAGATGAATATATTAAAATGTAATTCATGAAATGTGCATTAATGATACAAATGTGACTGAAAGTGCAGTGCTGTTTGTTTTCATACTGTAAGTCTAATGTATAAGAAATAGTGAAAGTGTCATTCATAATTTATCAAAACATGTAGGAGCCATAAAAACCAGCAACATAAATCCAAATTACATGAAAAACCTCTAATGGATTAACGCACCGCTCTGTTTTGGATTGAATCTGACATTTAGAGTTACAAAACATTATTTAATAGAATTATTTAATCTAATAATATTTATTATTTAACAGCCTTCATGCTCATGCTGAGGGAGGATTGTGCTGTCCTATAATAAAATACAACCCTCACTGTGGTTTTATTGATCATCATTGATCATATGTGAACGTAAGGCAAACCCTCCTTTTTTTCCTGCAGATCTTGAAAGCTCCTTGTCTCCTCTTGAGTCTCTTAACAAGTTTGAATCTCTGCTCTGGAAAATTTGGAGCACCGATAACTGATGATGTGAACAAGCTGTCAGTGCTGGTGAGGTTTCTTGATGTGTATCACATTCTCAGCAGGCTGCTGTCACGTGATCACGCTGCACTGTGTCCTCTTGCAGAAGCAGAATATCCCCTCTGATTATGACGTTCCTGTTAGTTACATTCCTAAAGAGGTGGTACGTATGAAGCACGCTGTCAGACACTCATGTTTCCTCCTGAACTGAAGCTTATCTCTCACTTCCTGTTCTCCAGGCTGGCACTTGCTGGGTGGTGTTAAATATCTATCCTTTGGAGCAAAGTCTTCGGAAGCTGGCCAACATGTTCGGGGCCATCTCCTCCAACAAAGAGAACATACTCGTCTTCATCGCAATGCTGAAGAGTTTACGCTTCACCTTTGACCACGAGGAGCTGGTGGGTAATGGAATGAATTAATAGAATCACATCATACGGTGTATGTATCAATCAATCAAGTAGAAACATTCTGAGATAATTGCACAATTGAGTTACTACGGGATGGCTTGTTCTCTGGTTCCCCAGGAAACAGCGATGCAAGTGTTCCAGTGTCACTATCAGGAAGGAAGCTTGCTGTCCGGTCTTTACTTTGACTACATTAAAGACATTTTACAGGCTGCGGCTCAAGGAACATCCGGCTTCTCCTGCAAGCCACCGCCGTGCCTCAATCCTCAGCACACACCAGGCACGCTCATCTCTCATTTTGCAGTTAAATTTTTAATCTTTATGGAGACTTGAAAAGCCGAAGCAGCCTATTAGTGTGTAGATATTGATTTTGGGTCATGGGCTCAGAGCTGTGGACAGGAAACAGATGTGTAACCCTGACCACACTGATAATATGTTCAACTATATAATAATAAAAAAAAACATTTAGTAGCTATATATGTAAAGACACTTGCTATACAGAGATTTTTTTTTAATATTTCCTCATTTACAAGTTGAATAAGTGCAGATCATGTTAATGATAATGTCCTTCTTGCAGGAGGTCAAGAGGACAATCGCAGACACAGCTGGTCCAAGAGAACTCCACTACTTTTGGTTCTCATCCCCTTCACCGCTTGTGTTATTGTCATTGTGTGGCTGGTAAGCAAAAGAAAGAAGGCAGTCCCCATCACATAGCCACATAAAAACAGATAGAGGGAATGAATTCAGGTGGTTCAGTCCCACTGAGAACAGTCACTTTGCTCTTCTTTTCAGATATGGTTTGGTTAGCTTTAACTTGGTTGGAAGAAATGACCACCAGAGGGCGTATTACTATTGTTTGTGGTTCATTCAAAGAGTAGAAAACATAAGCTAATAAAATCTAATGATGTGCTGTCATAGTTTGGATGCTGGGATAATGTAAAGAAGACTGCTGCTTTGTGTTTGTGTGACAAACAGGGACACTGTTCATGTGTGTGTTTGTTTTTTAGGTCAAATCTGGAAGGCGATTACCAGTGTGCAACACAGAAAATAACCAAATGGCTCCCACTGACCTGATCCCCACTGTGTGTGTCTCCATCCCACTTCAAACACTCACCCACGCCGCTGACACTCAGCCAGCGGGGGAGGCGGCTGGCGAACATGAAAGTGGATGATTAATAAGGAAGGAAACATTGGACAGCAGTACGACTCGCTCTCCAGGTTGTTCTCATGAGTGAGGTCTAACACTCCTCTGCTTTCATGACAGACTTCAGCTACTGTACGAGAGAAACACTCCCCAGGAACTCTCTAACGCAGCGGCTGGTTTTCTGCCAAAATGGCTTATCTCACCTTGGCTGGTGTTAAAATCTAAGCGGGCCAAGTTCAACTCTTTGCTGGCACTCTGTCAATCTGTTTGGAGATGCAATCAAAAATATCACTGGAGCCTCAAAACAAAATGATATCACACTGTGTGGAGGACTTTTTTTAATTATGAGACGCGTCTGCAGCCATCCACTTGTTGACTGTTCACACACTGAAGCAGCTGCAGCATTTTGATGTAATGCAGCTTGTCTTGTACTTGTTGTTAACACTATTATGATCCGACACAAACCTGCTAGTCACAAACAACACTCTGGGCAGCTCAACAAGCGTCCTACTTTGTGTATCAAAGATCTGACCAGATGGCTGATAGCCATGGCCAGAGGCACTTTGAATCCACTCATTGTATTTCAAAGCTGTTGTCCAGTGATCTATAGCTGCCGCTCAGCCGCAGTGAGTGTGTTAGAGTTTTTAATGCCTTATTCACTGAGTCAATCACGTTCAGTCATGGGAGCATGACTCCCTGAGTGCGCTGCATGTGTCAGAGAAGGGGAGCAAGAGACAACACAGACAGGACGAGGGAAAGTGAGGGAGATGGGGATGGATAGATGGACGGACGGATGAGCTCAGCCAGAAGCATAAGGAGGGCTTGTTCTCGTCACAAAAGAACTGGCCGTAGGCTGGAGGAAATGCCAGCTACAAACACGGCCGATGTCCACAGATCCCTATGAATCAACAGGCTAAGAATCTGTCCAGACCGCAGGCCATGAAGCCTCATCCACTGAGGCGGGTTAGCATTTCAATAACAGTTTTCTGTATTCCAGTGATTTGTTTCCTAAACGTGCAGATATACCTTCATCAAAATGTTTTCTTGTTGTGAACAAAAAAAACAATAGTGACCAATTTGTAAAGTCTTTTTTTTGTATTTTGTGAAAATCTGTTTTGTATTGTGAGATATTTAAGTTATTTTGTTTATTAGAAGATAAAACACTTTAAAACGTAGTAATGAAGTTTTCCTACAGTTGTAATGCAAATGGGAAAAAACAGTCCTGTTTGAGACGTGAATGTAAAATACTGT
>JAVQJX010219383.1:0-14588 GCA_036025115.1 Ambassis agassizii | reverse complement strand
CTTTGATTGTGTGTGTGTGTGTGTGTGTGTGTGTGTGTGTGTGTGTGTGTGTGTGTGTGTGTGTGTGTGTGTGTGTGTGTGTGTGTGTGTGTGCAGGAACCCAGCCATGGGTGGTCTGTGTGTGTGTCATAGAGGCATCTGTTCATTGGAATAAACAACTTTCCATTTTTAGCTGCCAGGAAAAAAAAGAGGTGGAATTAACAAAAAAATCCTTCATCTGTGTGTGTTCAAATGGAAAAGAGAGATAGCTCAATGTGTGTGTGTTTTTTTTCTAAGGGAGATGCCAACAGAAATGTTTCTAAAATTAATTCTTTTGTCTTTAAAGGAGCAGAGGAAGAGGAGGTCAGAGGAGAGGAGACTGTTATTATCATAAAAATGAAGCACTGAAGAGGAAGGACATGAAAGGAAGTCATTCTGACCATCAGTAAGATTAAAGGAAAAAAGAGGAAATTTAATGGATGACAGAAGAAAAGGGCCGGGAGAGAGGAAGACCTGGGGTTAAGGAGGAAGAGATTAGACTAAAAATCAGTTTCATTCAAAGATGAAGGAATGACAAGGAAAAAATATAAATACAACAAGTTTATGAAAAAAACACAAATATGTGACAAAAATCAGACATTAGAGTCACATGATATAGTCAGACATGTTCTCACTGACTATAAAGTAATGTAAATATTTCAGAAGTGTCCCTCATAGGATGCCATACAGAGGACATTACAGGTGTTGTAGAGACTCTTTGGATGTTCCAGTATGTCCAGTGAAAAATGTAATGAATAGATAAAAGAAAATGAGGAGGAGGAGGAAAAATATGTGAGCAAGGAGGAGAGAATGAGGTTCAAAGGAAAGAAGGAGGAAAAGAAGGCAGAGTGGGCGGAGGAGAGCAGACAAACAGACAGACGGCTTTACAAGACGGAGAGGAAAGATGACAAGCAGAAAGTTTCCACATCCGAGGAGGAAAATAAAGATGTCCTCCTCTCTGCTCTGTGCAGCCAGTAAAGAAGAGAAGGGAGGGATCACAGTGACACACTGACCCCTGTTGGCCGGACGCGGTGCTGCAGTCATTTGGAAGAAATGACAAATGTTGTTTTCCTTCTGTTTCCTGGAAGGGCATCAAGAAACTCAGAGTCCATAAAACAGCCTGAGTCATTAAAAAAAAAAACATTATTCCATCAAAACGACCAAACCAAACCTACACATCCAAAACATCAGAGGCTGCCAGGTAACAGCTGGAACTGTTACATGCAAAACAGGTGTCATCTATGAATCAGTGCATCTGTAGGAGGATCTGTGTGTGTGTGTGTGTGTGTGTTTAATCAGCTGCAGATGTGGATGCAGAGGAGCTGTTTACTGGAATATCCCGTGTTGTTTGTGGTGTGTTTTATGGAGGCCGCTGCAGAGACGAGATAAAAACCGAAACTGAGCAGCTGTTCAGCACTTATATGTTTCATTTGGTGACCAGAAAGAAGCACTGAAGTATTCACCAATACTGTGCAGGCTCACATTATATGATGGGAGAAAAAACATGTTTCATTTGATTTTTCTTTCAACATAAATTTGTTACATTTTTTTGTTTATTTTCCTGTTATGGCCTATTGATTTAGTTCTAATAAATGTGTTTTTGTTTTGAGTTTTTTCATCATATAATAAGTATTAAAGCATTTCGAAAATCACTTTTTAATTGTGAAATTAAATTATTACTCCACTGAAAACCAGGACAAATTCTGTTAGCTCAATAACGAGCTTTCTCATTGGTCAGTAATTTTGAACTACGTCACAACATGGCCGTCATCCCGAATTGCTTGCAGCCGGTTGGAGGAAGAATCGAACGTCAACGGCCGCTCGAGTGGGACCAACCGGCAACCGTTAGGTTTGAAAATGAGGCCAATTAACTGTTTTTCAGCGCGAAAATATTGTTATTCTTTATTTTTAAATCTTCGTCTACTCCTGGTTTGTCTGTTTCTGCTTGTTTTTCTGAGTTTGCAGTCTGGATTAAATCGTCTACTACGGACACTTGGAGGATTAAAATTCAGTAAGTTAAAAGTTTATTTTATCAATACTTTCTAACTTGAACGAATTCTTTGTCATTCAGGCATTTTAGCTAAATTTGTGTCGTTTTTAGATGACGTTCAGGACTACTATAAGTTACGTTCATTTTACAGACTCCTAAACTCCTTAGCTAGCTAACGAACTGACGTTAGCTGCTCATTCTGATTAAAACTAACAGTGCGCAGACGGTGTTTGGTTAGGTAAAGCGAAGTGTACTGAGTCAGTGTACTGTACTGCTTCTTTGGTGTCGACATTAAACGATGATAAGTATGTAGACTTTGTATGGATGAAGTTTCTTTAGATTTGGCGAAACGTCAAAGTAACCGAGCGAAATTTAACGGACGCTTTAGTGAACGGACGTTTGTTGAGATTCCGCCTCACCTTGACAGACTGAGAGCAGCTACAGTTCTGTGGACAAACTGCACAGTGAGGCCTCTGGTAAGAACACTTGCCTGACCAGTTTAAATTGTCACCATGTACTCCTACAGCTCTGTACTTTTCCTAAAATGTTTTATACACTTCAGAGTACAGTGACACGTTCCCGCCCCCAAAATCCTCTAGCACTGATCCAGTAGAATACTTTTGTTATGATGCTAAACTTTGTTGTGACAGTGAAATAATTGTAGATCTTTTAACTAGATGTAAAGTCATTTACCTTGATGTTATATTAAAATCTGCTTGACATTTTTCTAGACTTTATACATACAGTAGAATGTGATAGAGTAGAGTTTATTTGCCAATGATTCAAAGAGCAGGCATAGATATTAAATTAGTAAAATAACTGATGTTACATTGAAACAGACATTGATAAGAAATGCTAAAAATACCATATTTAGAATGTGCACAGTGTATTGATATTACATAGATAGAATGTGTGTGAAATAGGCACAAAAAAAGTGAGAGCATAGATGAAGTCACATTTTACTTTCAGTGGTATCTTTTTCAGATAGTAGTTCAATGGACCTTTTTTCATCCTTTGTAGATGCAGGGTGGTTGTCCTTTGCCTCATCATTTAAGTGACAGGACTAATCCAGGAAAGTTTCCTGTCTGCAGCACTATAGATTACAAATTATGTCAGGTGATTAATTTATTCAACCGCTTAATTTATAACTTTACATGTAATGTTCTGGTGGATTTATTTTACACTTACAGGTAGATCATGAACATAGAGTTGGTGGTTGATATCAGAAAGACCATGACAGATGTCGTTCATGTTCCTGAGCTGGAGCTGCCCTGTTCCCTGAATGTGAGAGAAGTGGTCACACTGCCAAATCCAAATGTAACCCCATCAGAGAAACCTCCAGTTTACATTGAGGCCGTATGTTGTCTTCTTCTTGATGATCATGCAATCTGCTCTATAGGAAGAGTCCCAGTAACTGACAACAACAACACTTGTAAGGTGAGTTTTATGTGTTGCACCACTGCAAAGAACAATGTGGACCAGCTATTTCAAAACGATGTATTTGTTAATGGAAAAATCTTCCCCAACTCCACACTGGAAAGATTTCAATTGTTGGCTGGAGGAAGTTTTAAAAAAACTATTTGTGAGCCTTAGATATTAGAACAGGTTGTTACATTAATGTGATAAAGTTGTGGTTTCTTGCTCCCTTGCATGCAAGCTTGCACTTAAACAATGTGTGGAAAAAATTCAAAAGATTATGAGAACAAAACTCAAAAGTATACAGAGAATATGTACATGAGAGAACATGTCTGTGAAGGTTATGGTGTCATTTTCATTCAAAGGAGTTGAATCAAGGCATCTGGACTTGTAGAGTTTTCTTGAAGACGTTTCGCTGCTTATCCAAGCAGCTTCATCAGTTCTAAAGTATCTTTGGCGAGGAAACAGATATTTATGGGCTAACTGTCCCCCTGTGGGGGGGACTGTGAATGCTTACATTGGAGATCTAAGAGTCCTTTGATAACTCCCTGAGTGTGTGTGGCTATCAGTGTCAGGTGGGGCTAACGACTATGAGACTGAAGGGGGTGCTGTGCTGGGACTGGCTAATGGCTCATTGTTATTGCTGTGATCATGTGATCTGGAATGAAACTTCCTGGGAATAGAGGGAAGAACAGAGCTGTAAGCAGATGAAAGCTGGTGTCTGAGTCCACCACCTCTGTGTCAAACACACATACTGTATGTTTTTGGGTGATGTAACATTAGGTTAGTTGGTCTTTATTTATAGTCTACGCTTTTATCTGATAAAAAGGTGAATGTGCAGGCACATGTCTTCTATGCAGCCATCCATGTTGTATGTGCAAACTGTAAAGGGATGGAAGAGGGAATTCCCCTAGAAAATCCTCTAAATAAGTATGATAATGTATAAAATATGCATCCTGTAAGAAGAATAGTAACTACAAAAACATCAGGCTGGAACTCACATCAGTGTGTGCAGAGCTGACCTGATGTGTGTCTCCTGTAAAAGGTAACAGATCAAATCCATAATCACTGAGTAGCATGCCTCTGGTGAAGACTCAACACGTTGTCACTGTTTTTGCAAAATAAGCTGTGGATTAGTGCAAAAGAATTCACTTCAAAAAGTGATATATATTCATATTTAGAGTGTTCTGACTGCACAGCAAAAGTCCAAGGACACTTCCTTCTTGTCCTCTCATCCTGCAGTTGTCTCCTTCCTTCAAAAACATAAATATTACTTTCTGAAAATAATGTTTTTTTTCCTCCTCTGTGGCACACATTTGTTTGATGCTGCTCCAAAACGTAGCTCTTTTTTCTTCCCTTTTTTTGTCCTACTGTGCTTTTATGTGCTTTCAAAAAGCAGCAGAATCTGTGTGACAGGGGACAGTGAGGGAATGGAGGCAAAGTGCCAGCGGGTGGATGGTGTGTGGTGTTGGGGGGGGGGGGGGGGGTACCAGCAGTAGCCTTTTGCTGTCATTGTGACTGGTCAAAATGACTCATGAAATTCAATTTGGAAAATGAGAATGTCTCCCTCTTCCTCACGGCGTCCGGCTAAACAGGGTGTGCCGCAGCCAGAATAAAAAATGTGGCACCAGAGCAATATGGGAGTGGAGATTTAGTCATAGATAGGTATAATGGTGGATTATCACATCCACACGTGAGGAGCAAGGAACTTAGTTGTCGTCTGTTGTTCTGATGTCTCCGCTGATCTTCAGGAAGAATCTGCCGTAAACTCATGTTCACCCTGGAATGTAAGGTCAGCTTAAAGCTTCACATCAATTTTCACTTTTTTTCAGGACCTCTCACCCTGTGAACTGGCCCGTGCCCTGAGAACAATGCAGCCAAATATCATTGTTGTCAAAAATAGATCTCCTTCTCTGTGTTTGCCTCTGGCTCTTTGTGAGGGCTGGTACTTAAGGTATCTTTGTTTCTGTTAGGGGGGGTGGGGGGGGGGGGTGGACTTTCAACCCAGACTGAGTCCTTTTCCTGTAGATTGATGCCACCTCAGTCCAAGTCAGTTACTGTGAAGGCGCTTTCGTAACAGAGCTGCCATGACCTCATCAGCCCTGTCGTCCATTATATTATTTTAACTTCTATTCATGTAGTTTCTGGAGGACAGAGTTTCCAAAGGCTTTCTTTGTAATTTTGATGGTAGAGATAAACCTCAAGTCATATCTTTTGTGGCTCACAGACAATGGCTGCTCTGATGTCACAGGTAAAACTCACTTCCATTCAGTGCTGCACACCCTGTGCTCGTAGAAAAACTTCATACTATATTTGTATTGTGTAATATCATCAAATCAATATTTAAATAAGCAGGAGAGCAACCAGAAACCAACAGACCACAGTGGAATCACAGGTCACACTCAAGTTAAGTAAGCTGTTATATCTTTATTTAAATTTCAAGTTATGGCCACTGAAGAATAAAGTTTAATAACCGTATCTTGTGACAGTAGCTCATGCCAACTGTTAGGTAGCAGGAGAACATTTGGTTCTTCAGCTGTTGGATGAATTGGCAGGTCCTAGCAGGGTACATTTTGTTCTGGCAGACCACCATAGCTGAGTTATTGTACATATTTATGGTCACAATTACAATTTAAATGGAAACAGTTCAGTCCTTTTCTGCATTTCTCACACATTTATCAGTGATTTCCCACAATCCCCTGATTTACAGTGAAGCTTGATCTGAATACTCATAATAATTTGAGTTAACGCTCAATCGACACCAGGTCTGAACTGCTTTTTGCTGTCATATCATGGGGGCCTCAGGCCTAAAGTGACCACAGTGCAATTAATCAGAGAACCAAGTAAAAAAAAACAGCTGCTTTCTATGAGAGATGTTTTTATGTTAGTTAAACTCAAGTCACACTGCCTAATGAGCAACCTACCTATTCAGATAACTAGTTCAACAGGATTTGAATCCAGCAGTTCTGGGACACTGTTTGGAGTATTTCCCCGTCGTTTGCTGACCACACACACACACCTGCTGTGTTGCCTTCTGAAACCTGCAGCTGCGTTGCCTGCACATTGCTCCCTGTTCATAATTACCCTTTCAATCTGTATCTGTCACACTTGACCCAGTTACTTTCCTACCAAAACAACCAAATATTGTATATACTGTACATTAATGATATGTGGCTTATGATGTATTTACACTGTATTTCTTTAGACAAATACAATTCTGGATGGATGGAAAGTCTCACCTATTAAACACAGCCCCACCTGACTCCTGAAGCCAAATTCATAAGTGATGTTCTGCTGTGCCCTCCTCTCTTATTCCTCCGTGACCCAGAGTCTGCAGTAGACCAGACTAATCCAGATCACTTTACCACAGCTACTGCTTCTAAAAGGGCTTACAGAGGTTAACCTATCGCTTTAGCTGAACGGCTTCAGAGCCAGGTCTGCCAGCTTAGCCGACTCCACTTTCACAGGTCTGACAATATGAGGACTGGCCAGCTGATCCCGTCATTTCTTATCCCGATACCATGGTGCTTGTGAAACACCTCAGAGATCAGAGCGCAGATCAGGATGAAAACACGGCTTACAGATAAAGACATCCCAGCCCTCTGTGTTGTTAACTTTGACCGCGACGACCTCTAACCTCCGCTGTAATGTGAAGTTTCTGAAAACGCTAAAGGCTTGACATTCTTTCTCAGCATTTATCACAGCACTGCATGAAGGCAGACATCAACCATGGTGTATGAATGACAGGTTATTATCTCCAGCGTGGTGAAATATGTGCAGCTGTAACAGTGTCTGCTTTGTGATAAGCAGCTCCTGAATGTCTCCTCAAGCATGAAGTGAAATTTTCTTGAGAGCCGCTGTATGCCAAACCTTGAAGATCTTTGAAGTGTCATGCCCTCCTTCAGACAATCTCGTCTGAGTTTATCTATTTTTTTTTTTAAATGAATGTCATTGTTTCCCTAAGATTCCCATAAAGAAAAGCAAAAGAGGAGGGTTCCATTACCTGCATGATGGCAGTCGGCTAATGTTACATCCATCTGGCAGACACCTCTGTGAGTTATAAAACCGACAGGCACAATAACTAGGTTAGCAGGTGTATCAATTGGATTAGAATAAAGTTGACTGGGTCACAAATATCCCACAGTGACAGCTTAGCACGGGCACAGAATCGATCAGCGCGCTGTGTGGGATCAGGAAGTCCGCTGAGAGGAGAGGAGCAGTAAAGGTGATACTGTTTGTTTTTCACTTGTCTGCACAGACAAAAAGAGGCCCAGTGACCTTTTACTGCAGCTGGCTATCTGATGGGACATTGTGTGTGTTTAAGGGAGGGTCACATTCAATATGAGGATGCCTCTCCTAGGGAAAATGGTGCCCTTTGTCCCAGAAGCCCGTGGGATGTGGAGCTTCTGAGGAGAGATTTAGGAGTTAGTGTTGTATGGGCACTGCCCCGTTGACTAGAGGATCGTAAAGGTGCCGCTGCCAGATATTAAGCATCCACCCCTTGATCTCCAGTCCCTGCTGATGCTTAACTGAAGATGCAATTGAAGCCTGCACAGGAGAATGAAGAGGAGGCTTTCATTCAGGCCTTTGTGTATGCTCTCTCTCTCTCTCTCAGCCTCCCTGCATGCCTCTGTGAGAGGCTGCTGTCCTCTTAAATCTGTCTGTCACAATAAGCCTTTTGATTCCTTAATGAGAGAGTGGGCAAAAAGTAAAAGAAGAGAAGGGGAGGGAAGTGTAAAATAACTTGAAGAGCGCCTGTCTTAGTAGAAAGGTGCATGTGGTCTCAGATTTGAGTGTGTTTGTGAGTATCTTACAACAATCTCCTCTTAATTGTGTAAGCAAACTCTGGCCAAAAGCTGCCTTTACATCTTCAGGAACAAGTCAATTAGAAAAGGATTAAAGGATCGGGATCTATGACTCACTTGACAGACTGAATAGGTATCAGTTAGAAAACTGAGAAGCTCGTCTGATCCTGTAGACAAACCCCAGAACCAGCAGTGTGTTTTCCTATCAGCTTCCACAGCGAGGTGAAAATGCAGGCTAAATAGCGTTTTGATCTTGAATTGTTCCTACGCAAACAGAAGACACGGTCTTTAAAAAGGCATGTAAGTAAGTTTATTGTTCCGTTGGAACACATTCTCCATATGAATTACGACACTTTCAAGCATTGCAACCTGACAGTCTCACTTGAACATCATAAGTAAACTCGCTTCATGTATAGATTAGGTTTGCATTCAGTACTATATAAACCTATAAGTACATAAATAACATTAACTGTGCGTCTCATATCAATATACACATTCAGTACATAAATACATGTGTACAATGACACAGCATAGAAATATAACTTGATGTCTAATGAAACAATGGGGGAAAAAACGCTTGATCATAACAACAAGTCTTGTTGGAAAATTGCACAGATCTCTCACTAGAATACATACTTTGTCCTCCTGAATAAATGAGCAAGAACTCAGTGGGGTGTAATTCACAGTCGATAACATTCAGTGCATTCGAAAGCCTGTAATACAAGCTATGAGACAGTCACATGTTCACACAATAATCTCACTGAACTCTCATGGGTCAGAGCTGGAAAACGTTGTGTGCGTGTGTGTGTGTGCGCGTGCGCGCAGCTTATTTTAAGCACCTGGAACACCAAGACATGCATGTTCATGCGTTCATATTCATGTTTGAGATTCATGAAAAGAATGAGACTTTGTGCTGGTCAGCTTTGTGTTGTCACTGTTAACATCTTCTTCTCGGGTGTCAGCTTCCTCTGCTCTCAGAACAGCTGCCGTTCTTCATGGAATTTAAAACAAAAGGATTTTGGTGGGAAAAGGCAACACCTTTGCAGCCTCCTGTCCCAAACACACTACTGACTGAGTGGCTGACAGTGAGGGGTTCACCTGACAGTCACGCTGTGTGCTCCTGGACTTTGTAAGAAAAGCCAAACTGCTGACTCCTTTGACCGCTGACTTTCAAATGGAGCTTGTTTTTATGACTCAGTTCTTCTATTTATAACCCAATGCCGTTCACATGCCCCATTACATGCCAGGTCATGGGTCTGAGATCGGCTACTCTCTCTGACATTAGCAGAGACTATATTTACCTGACATTGGACAAGGTGGAAGAGAAAGTATTCATGTGTTCGTATTTAGGATCCTGCTGTGAATAATTAGGTCATGATTAAGGGATCTGGTGTGGAGTTCAGTTGTCAGTTGTTTGAGTGCTCGCTAACCTGCTTTATGGCACATTCATAATGCTGAAATAAGACCTACTGCTTCACTAAGCATGCACGAATGCTGATACAACCCTTACAGCACCTTTCATAAGGCAGTCCTCTAAAGCCTTTGTCATCTGTGTCATAAGGGAGGAAACACCAGGTGAGTCATGCCTGCACCACGACGTTGTCCATCATCTTCGAAAACGTGAGGACGTTAGAAAGCCAGGGCTCATCTGACAGGACGGAACTTAGTGTGTTCATGGATGTCGCAGTGCAGCATGGGACAACTTGGTCTAGTTGGGTTGAGAAAGTCCCAACGCTGTGGCGATGGCGGCTAAAAGGAGGAAGGAGCTGGCCAGGATCACCGGGCTTCCTGACCTGTACACTTGCCGGCCATTGAGGGGCTGAACAGGTCTGAAGTTCGCCACCATTGGTTTGTGATCTAGGAATTGGAGCTCAGAGAAAGCAGCCAGCTGGAAGAACAAGAAGATTAACACGTTGAGCTCACATTTGGGAAATGAAAACATCACGCTTTGTTTTGTGTTTTTGTCTTCAACAGTGGGAAACACAGATATTTTTGTTCATTTTTTTTGTTGTACTTTTAGAAGAAAAACAGAATCAGGTGCCATCTCTTATTCTGACCTGGTCCTTGCTCAGAGGGATGGGGTTCTCAAACATGGTCCATATCACAGCCTGGGTGCACCCTGGTGTGGTCAGAGAGCCTTTATAACGGTAGTAGGAAGTCAGATTCTGCTCTGCTGGGATCAGCTGTGCCAGGGAAATGGATGGCAAACTTGTGTTGGTGTCTGAAAAACAGAAAGGATGCAGTGGAAATGGCAGCCAGGAGCAAAGCCACATGACCATCAGTATGTGGTTCTGAACTTACTGGTAGCTTTGACGCCTCGCAGGGTGTTGATGATGGCGTCATACTTTCGGTTTGCACTGCTGGATATCTGCAAATATAAAAAAAAGACACAAACACATCAACCGTTTCATTTCACACTAACATCTATATCAGCAGTTTGACTCGACGATGCAGGATTTCAAAGGACTACCTCGTAGAAAAATCCCAGAACTGCGAGTCCCTCTGGGTCTCTCAGTGCTGTGGTCAAATCAGTGTAATGGTTCTTCATGTGAACAATATGCAGCTGTGGAGGGAAGATTAACACTGTTCAGATTTTTATCAATATTTCACACCTTTGTGCAAACACAACCAAATAAAGTGAAGAAGAAAGGGAATGAAGGGATTTAATATTAACCAATACTGACTGGCTGTTAATTTTTTTTGGCACCTCTGATATTGTTATATATAGTCTACAGGTGCTGTAGTAATGGTAAAGGTTAGGACAAACCTCCATGGGATACTGCTCCCCATCAATAGTGTGCTCAGAGCCAGGCCCTCCTTTGTTGCCCCAGTGCAGGTGGAACTGCACCGCTTTGTATGTGGTCGGCAGGTCTCCACCAGAGATGGTGCTATGATGAGGAACTCCAACCTGAACTGCAGCGGACACGAACAGAGAGAAGAAGAGCTCGTATAAACAGCTTTTAAACACAGAAAGTTATTTGATTTTTACTGAAATGAAGCTCACCCGAGTGCCCGTTGTTTTTGATGATGCCTCTGAAAATCTGCTGGTAGTTGTTGAACTGTAGAGGAGTCAGACGCTCATCTTTCAAAGTCTTCCTGGTCACAATGTTAATGGGCGACTGGTGCATCCCTGCACAGTCCTTGTTGGCTTGTTCCCAGTTTTCAGGTGCTACATGAAGATTGAAACAAGTTGGACAGATTGCTTTCATTACCGTTTTTTTTAGACACATCAGGTTTATTATATCTAACTTTAAAACACTGTAAATTCATCTTAAAGTATGAAGTGATCTTACCGTTGCACTGATGATCACAGGAAAACTGGGACTGATAGCACCAGTCTGAAACACAGGAAACCATTTATATGACAAGATGTTCACTTAAAATAAATATGCAGACACTCCATGTCAGGTTAACCTCTGGGTGACAGTCTCAGCCTGCAGTGGGCCGTTTCCTCCTGACATATAGGCTGGCAAAACACCAGCCAGAATTTATTTATGTTTACAAATGTGTCCTGTTTTTGTATACTTTAGTATAAACACTGAATTGTTCTACTAATTGTTTGAGTCAGCTGTTGATTGCAGCCCAAACACACCGGAACTGTCTTCCTATTCACAAAAAAGCTTATCTTTATGCTTTAGAGGAAACACAGAGCCAATCTCTTACATCATCAAGGTCCCATTCTCACATATTTGTCTGAGGGTTTATTAATATTTCACAATTGGTTTGCATGTTGGAGACAGCTATCTCACAAATCAAATATTCATGAAAAACACTCATGCTATTGACAAAATACCGGAAGGGTCTCCTGCTCTGTTATTAGAATTGTATGAGGACTTCTCCCTGTGTTTGTAAACGAACTCAGTGCCTCTTTGGCTGCTTTGCCATGTTGGTGAGCCTTTTCCTCCTGCTCCTGCATGATAATGGACACTGAAAATAAAGACAGCAGGGGCCAAACGTTCTGCAGTACCATCACACAGTCACTGCACTGAGATGCTCCTGTCTGTTAGGATTCATTTTTCAGGTTTTCACATATAGGATTTGTGTGAGTGTGTGAGAGGTGGGCTCTGCACACAAATAAATAAATTACTCAGTGATTACAGCCTGGATTAAAGGATTCAAAATAATTTCAAACCTTGACTCACTTTGGCCCAGGAGGTCTGACAGCCTGAGTTGAATCCCACAAAGACAAGATTTATCAATTGCATCTTGTAGTTGTGATAATGATGCTTGTTGGTCATAGAAGATTGTTATTTGAGTTGAAACTGTTCCTATATGTAACCTAAGTAGAAAGTAAGTTTTTGGCAATTGTTTTTTTTTTAATTGAATGAAAATACCTTCCTCCCTAAAATATCTATGTTTGATGCCTATTAGCGGACGTTCTCATGTCAGCCAATCAGATTTCTGTCCGCACAATCGTCCACCAATCAGCGCCCAGCTTTGATCTTAAGTATGCGGTGCAGCGCGAACGAACAATGTGAATGGGTTTCAATAGACGTAGGAGCACTGCCAAGAGAGCAAACTGAGGAAACTGTCAGGAAGAAAACAAAAGGCAGCTAAAGGAGAACAAATATGTTCCGTCTGCCGGCACGACCACCGCAACTGAATCCCTAATGTGGACGGAGGCGGATCTTTTCATGCCATTGTGTTGCGTTACTCCATGGAGAACCACACATAAACTGTGCGCTGTAGACGCTACAAAGGAGTGAGACTAGTCCTTCTCTACCAGTAAATGTTCCCGAAGCACAGAGACGTGGCGGTTGTTTGGCTCGGTGTGTTACAAAGAGACCGTCCTGCTCAGGTTTCAGGTCATTCCCGTGGGAATAAACTTTTACCCACTGGGAGCCTGCGCGCATGTGGCGTGAAATCGTCGGAGACAACTATTGAGAGGAGGCGCAGCTTTGAGAGTGAATGTGGCGCTTTCTCTCACGCAGGGAACTAAATGACACTTTAAAAGGAAAGAACCCAAAACACACACAGAGGGACGTCACGTGCTCTCCCTGAATAGGTATCTCTGCGTTTTCGTCAATTATTCAATTATCTGCATCCCTCATTTCAGTCTATTGAGTCTTTGTGTGATCTGGGCTTTTGTCGTTGAAATGAACGCCTCACAGCAGTCCGCTGTGCGTTTGGAGCTCTTGGCGCTGCGCACGACGCGTCTCTCTGCAGCAACAAGGGCGCAAACGTCTGTCATTGGCTCAGCCTGGATCCGAGCAGGTGCACCCGCCTGAAAGGCAGTCCAACTCCGGGGGAATCTCCGCTCAGTCAGCTCTCTGCCCGCGTGTATCTGCGGTTCAGCTGATACAGGCTCTCTGTGTCCTCTCATGCCCTTGAACAGACGCTCAGTGGTGTAAATACAAAGGTGCGGATGGAGGAATGTCCGGTGCCACAGCAGCGTGATGGACATGGCAGCGGCCTGAGCGCGTCGCGAGGGGAGCCTCTCTCTCTGTAGAGGCTCCTTGTTTTTTTTTTAAATAATGGAATTTCCCAACTTTTTAATTAACACGTTTGAAAAATTCTTTATAATGCCACTCCAACGTGCGTTTCTCACAGAGAGGAATGTGATGTTTTCATTCATTTTATATGTAAGTCATAAAAGGAGCTGCTTATTAGAGCTTATATTTACTTAGATATTAGCAATAAATTATTGGCAATATCAGGAGTAAAATATTAATCATAAATGAGAATTAATACTTAAGGGGAGGGATGAAAAATATCATGATGATGAACATTTTTAGGAATGAAACAGAAAAATAGGCTGCTTAAAATAATCATGATGAATGAAATAAGACTTACCGCCTGCTCCTGTGCAGAGTGTCCAAACTGATGCCAGGAGGACGGACAGGATCAGCTGCTGCATTTTGGAGCTTCTCTGACTCGTCCGAGAGAAAACAACACAATGACTTGTTTTTGTCCAAATGTGATCGCATTCTTGTGGGGGGTCTTATACTTATCTATCAGCATACCCCGACAGGAAAGAAAGAGTGGCCCCTCCCCCTTCGGGCATCGCCTCTAATAAAGCTCTGCGCTGATAACAGCTCCAATGAAAAGGGCATATCAATGGGCTCCCGGTGCGCGGAAGCCAAGTGTAAATCGGTCCCCTCTAAAGGTGTTGATGGAGATGGACGCTTCCTGATGATCAGGTGTAAATGAGGAATGATAAAATGTGAGCTAATCGTCAGTGTGAAGTGCTGGGTGCTCCACAGGTAGCTCAGAGGGGCATTCAGAAAAGTCATCATCATCCTGTCACACACACACACACACACACACACACACACACACACACACACACACACACACACACACACACACACACACACACACACACACACACACACACACACACACACACACACACACAC
>JAVQJX010219368.1:0-12812 GCA_036025115.1 Ambassis agassizii | reverse complement strand
GTCATTCTATACTATCTTATGCTATGTTATGTTTGATAATAATATGGCATGCTGTACATGTGCTGTATAGTTAATTTCCCTTACCTTGTGCAAATTATGGATACAATGGTAGACCATATGGCGTAAAACATATCAGCCTTTAGTAATGTACATTCACCGCCTATACTCACTACACAGTGCTGTATGATTTTAGTCAATACTATAAATATTGGAACAAATGGAATCATAGCAATTTTCATACAGACTTTTGGTGGCTCACATATAAAAGAACTAATGTGTGACAGCAGTTGTGTGTCCAGGTGTGTCCCGTTCCCTCGTTAACTAGCAGAGGAGCAGGTGGTTCTGAGTGTTCAGTGGAACTGACAGCATGAGGTCTAAAACAACATGAGGTGTCTATGCAAGTGAAGGAGGCCATCATTAGGCTGAAACAACAAAATAAACTATCAGAGAGACAAAAACACTGAGAGCCTGGAACATTCTCAAAAAGGAACTAATGACAGAGTACAAGTAAAATGGATTCTGTCCATTTTAGGACATCAACAAGGAGGAGGTAGTCCTTGTCAAAGTAGACTGTAGACTGAAAAATGTAAATACAGAGCCTTCACAGCAAGGTGCAGACCAGTGGGTCACACCGAAGAATGGATTTGTGCCAGAAAACAGCAAAAGATCTGTACCAGAATGATGACAGTGAAGAGTCTGGAGAAAGAGCTGAAAGCCACAGACAAGCAGCGGATGAAGGCACATGCACTTCAAAAGACTACAAAGCATCTCAAGGTAGGACACTGCATTACATTTCTATTCTATTCTATGCCATGCTATGCCATGTTATGCTATTCTGTGCTATGCAGTGTTTTATGCAGTGTTTATCTATATACGCTCTGCTATTCAATACTCTGTTATGCTGTGTTCTATGCCATGCCATGTTATTGTTGCTATACTGTGCCTTGCTGTATATTTAATCTCCCATACAATACATTTGTAGACCCATCCATGCTATTCTACATACTGCATGATCCCATTCTGTGCAATAGACTATATATACAGATGGATATAAAATATTATATTTGTTTATCTTATTGTCATCTACAGTCTCCATCATGTTACTCCAGTCTATCAAATAGTATAAGCACGGTGTATACACTATATATACTGTACTTTACTACTCTGTGCTACATTACAAGCTGTTCAACACAATATACTGTATCTCCCCTGCTATATACTAAAACATTTACACTGATCTATACTTCCCTATAGTGTTGTCTGGTACACAAAAGTTTACTTTTTTTTTTTTTACAAGTGTGTTGTGAGAGTGGGTCGGGTCGGTTCTAGGCTTGCGGGCATAGTCAGCCAGAGGCACTGACTCACCTGTTCTCAGGTTGGAGAAGAAGAGAGGGGAGTTGGGTAGCTGTCATTTTTGCACAGGCAGGCACTTTTCATTGACATTTTAATTTATTTAGTTTGCATATCAATATAATAATGTACACATCTTCATCTAAATTTAAGTTAATCTGAAAGCAGTTGCTGTACCTCATGTCTTATCTATCTAAAGAACATGATGAACTGGGATTCAGCTTGTTTGTCTGGAATGGCTCACAGCAGTCATACAAATAGTGTATAATGTTCTATTATTGTTATGTTGGTTTACAGTTGTGCGTGTTTCTAAAGTGAAGTCTGGGTTTAAAGTAAATGGATTAAGAAAGATTTGTTGTCATTTGTCACTTTTCAGATTAATAATTTGACCAAAATAACCAAAAGTGAGTAAGCAGGCCACGCTCAGTAGGCTCCAGTGGACCTATACAGCAAACAAGTTGCCCACCTATTATTTCAATCAGTCCACCCTAATAATACTTGCTAGAAGTGGCCCTGGTGTATGTGATGTAAATTTCATCAGAAAGTGCATGTAAGCCTGTGGTAACCAATTTGTTGCGTGACTATCTATAAAGGTTACTGCGTATGTGTTAGGAAAAACACAACAGCAGGGAAATTACCCAGACTTTAAGAAAAGAATAAACAATCTTTTGTGCATATATAGAATGTCTCTTCAACTATGCACAGCTATGATTCCAGAGTGTATGATCAGGTCTAATGGTGCTACATTTTTGCAGTATGATAGGTAAAAGAGACTAAACTTAAAATTCTTGACAGTGGTTTAGATGACGGCTTCTGTCTGCATATGAAATCATATCAAAAGAGCATGTCATAAGGCTGCACATCTCTCTGTTTTAGTTTCAGCCTCATCTCCATGCCTGTCTAGAGGCAAGTTACACAATCTATTCATTAGCCCCCTTCCTGCTGCCTGGTAGGCCAATGACTTCTCGCTGATGAACTGCAGGAGAGATCCACACCGAGGGCAGACTGTTTGTGATACACTATAGGAACAAGCAGATAGAAGACACATTGAGAACAGAATCCACGCGCTTTTTCCAAAGCAAGAGGCAAATCTGTCAGATAAAAAAAATAGTACAAGTCTGTGCTGGGCTTTGAGGGCCAAACGCAGTCAGCTCTACTTATCAGGCTGGTGCTGACAGTAGCAACGGGCTAATGGGCTCATCTGCGGAGCATATTGACAGCCCTGCTTGCCTCAGTTCTGCACCAGACTAGTCAAAGACAGCATTGTGCTTTATTAGAGGTGGGAAGTGACAGTTTCAGCAGTGCAGTCATACAATTCTTATGTTGCCTCATTTATCTAAAGAGCGAACAACAAAAAAAAGTGAACTTCACAGAACTGTTTTGCAGCCCAAAGAGCTTTTTTTCCTGCCTCACATCTGAATTTTGTATGTTGTTGGGATGATAGTTGCCGGAGAAGCTACATATCTTTGGTTTGCTATTCAAAAGAAGACTGCATAGACAGTTGTTGACAGTTGTTGCTTGTTTAGAATGTAAACAACTGCCAGTAATTGCCAGACTGTCAATAATAGACAGGCATTTGTGCTCTTCTGATAAAAAGCTACATACCTGGGAGCCTAGTGTCTTTTGCTTTCTTATTAGTGTTACAAGGCGCTGCAGTGTTCAGTGGTGAGCAACCCTTTATGCTGTTGTGTAGTTTTTTGTTTTGTTTTTTATTACAGGCTTAAAAGTGCATTGAACCAACCTCTGCTGAAAGGTTATTTATTTATAGACGGCTGCGTAGCGCTGTAATCACTAGCACATGACTGAGGTCCTGACATTTTGTGAAGCAAAACAAAAATTCACTTATCAAATCAGAAAGCAGAGCAAATTTCATTTGGTGCTCCTTGAATGCCAGCATTGTTTATGAAACAGTTATAGATTTAGCAAGCCAACGGGGATCATCGATAATACGTGACAACACAGCTCAAATTATTCATTATCTGCCTGGTCTTATTCCATGATGACATGAAAAAAAACTTAATTATGAATCATGGTAACAAGCTGGAAGTGTTTTTTTTTTTGTTTCTCGCTGCTCTCAAGGTTGCCTCGCCAATTAATGTTTGCAGAGCCGTGGGCGTGATCCCTATGGGGAAGATGAACCACTTCTCTTCAAGCTGTCATCTCCTGTTTTTTTTTTCATTATCTGTGTTAATCAGTTGTCCACTGTTGGCTACTGAGATCTGTGTTGTGTTTTTTTTTTCTCTTGTTAATTCAAATCTCATGCTATAGGAATAATGGCTATTGTTTAAGGATGCACTACTGGATGAACAAGGTTGTTAAAGGAAAAAACAAACCGTGCTGTAATGTGGTATAACTTTTTAAATGGGATTGTATATTTGTCTTGTGGTAGTCAAACTCTTTTTTGTGGATTAAAGAAATATATTTTCTAATATTTAATGGCTTTATAATCCATCATTGAAAAAATAATAGCTGACCTTGTCTCCATGTGAAAGCATCCTGACAACAGTTTCAGACATCTCAGTTATAATAGTTGTCTATGGGGAACATTTTTTTGGCTGCAGGGTCCCCACTGGGACAAATTGGCAGCAGTTATAGTACTGTATCTGGCCCTATTATACAGGGGTATTTTTTCATATATCTAAATGGATCTTCTTCTTTTTTTAATTCTAAAACAGAAAAATAACTTACTGTTCTTTTTAGAGGTTGAATTATTGGTACATAGATGAGGGCAATATGATATATATTTGGAAGTGATATAACAACTGAAATTTCCATTTCCCCAAGCACAGACTTCCATCATCGCTATGTTGACGGTCAATGCTGAACGCCCTGTTAATCCAAATACAGCTAAATAAATGGAGGATGAGTGGAGTGGAAGAGGGCTGTTGTTGCAAAAGTTGGATGTTCATTGGCTACTAGACTTAAGCTAGTGTTACAGACAAGCTAACGTGACAAAGACAAATAATATCAAATTAACTTCAGACATTTTTCATTATTCATACTTGGTTGTTAATAGTGATTATGTTTTGACTTCACACCCTTTGACACCGCTGAACATCTGTTTATTCGACAGTCTCAGTGAATTCAGCTTTGGCAATTATTTTTCTTTCAGAACATCAGTAACCTCTCAATTACACTAATGGTTGTTACAACCCCAAAATTTTATTCATCAAGAGGCAAGGTTGCCCCACCTCTCTATGTCAGTTTCTTGTGGTAGCTCATCTTTTGGCAAACATGTTCCATGTAGATCGGTAAAAGCTATTTGTCTTTTTGTTAACTTGAGATGATACCACACTTCTTAAAAAGTGAAAATGAACTGCAGCTACCATAGCTATACTGGGTTGAATGTGAAATGTGAATTTATTTAAAGCTATTAAGAAGAGCTCTCCATTTGCAATATTATTCTTTCCGAATTTGTATCAAAGAATGGCAGCTTCATCTTTGTTTTAGTTGGTTAGCTAGTGTGTTAATGTGGAGGTCTTTGCGGACTCAGTCACTTTCAGATGCCAACTGCAGTTTTTAACACTTGGACCCAAAGCGTTGTGTTGTTACACCAAAACAATGTGCTGAAAGACACTAAAATATCCTCTAGAGCTAAGAGGTGATGATATCCCATGGACCCATTACTGTGAGACACTTCATTTGTAAGTACATTAGTCATCCAATCTATCGGTAACAGCAGATGTTAGCAGTTCAATAGCTAAGCATTTATTCAGCCTTAGCATTTGGTCTCCACCCTTTACGATCTTTAAAATCACGGAAAGATCTTCATCGTTTTTATGATAATGACAGAGCACACCATCCTGTAAAAAGCCATGTCAGACTCAGTGTAAACACAATCACAGCGGTAATTACCACTGCCTGCGGAGTTTAAAGGAATTAGCCACCATCCGCATCAATAAAACATAAGGGATTAGTGGTCGATTGGCTGTGTTTTATTGACAAATATTTAAAGCAGATCGACTCGCAATCACCAGGAAGCCATCGCTACTTGCATTAATGAGTAATGAGTCACTTCAGTTTTTTTTTAATTGTCTGTTTTTTTCAAGCAGCCAGATGTACGCCTATACAGAGTCATGTAATCACTCTCTTTTACATGGGGTTCATTTCCTTCAGCACTCTGGCAGGAGACTAATAGCTCAGAGCAGTTATTAGGATGACAAGGTTTCTTCAGAATTTCTTCTATGTGAAGAGTGCACTCTACTTCCTGTTGACTCACACCAAGCGGGAATCTGCGTCAAGTATGTCAAAAAAGGAGGGAAATGAATGAGGCTGCCTTCAGGGGCCACTGAAGAACTTGTTGAAAAGTTTTTTGCAGACTTTATTCAGATTCATTTTTATAGAAACATTTTTAAAAGGAAAAAAAATCTGTCTTTCTTTCTCCTCTGTCCCCTAGCTGGAATATAAGTAGAAACACAAAGTTCAGAGACCAGAAGAAGAGTTTGTTCTATAAGCAAAAGTTCATGTTAGATTTTCCCCATGTGGCCTGAACACACCATGAGATAGTGAGGGTGGAAAGGGTGGATCTTTGCCTCTTCCTCCTTTCCTTCGTCTTTGGGTGTGGCAGCATCAACACCTCAGGGCTCCTTTCTTTCCTGTCCGCCCCTCCCTGTCAGCTCACTCCATCTCCATCTCGCCCTCCCTCTCCCCAAAGGCCCTCCCTGGTTTTTGTCGTTTGATCGCCCCTCCACTAGCTGCAGCTCTCTGCACTATGCTTGCAACTTTTTTTTTTCTTTGTGGACGGGGTGGAGGGGGTGCCGTGATGAATTTACAAGGCACACATACAGACAGTGGGCAGGGTTGAGACACACTTATACATACACAGTGAATGAGAGAGAAGGGGGGAGAGCCAGCGACTGTGAAGTTAATTAGAACATCCTGCATCTACTTCGCTCTCTCTCTGTTTCTCTCCCTCCCTCCTCTCTATCTCTGAGAGGCTTTGATGTGGCTTAGTGCCTGGAAACGTAATGAAAAATGTATAATAGCTGTTCCGTTCACTGTCTCTCTCCCCCTCTTTTTCTCTCGTCTAACTCTCCCCCCACTGCCTCAGGTCCTGCCTCTATGACACTGTGCTTTTATGCTACTGTATATGAGGGAAATATGCTACACTTTACAGATCCATGACTGTGTGTTTCCATTAGGGATATAATCTGAGTACTTCTATGTTGTTTGCTCTGTGGGCTACTTGGTCCAAAATAACTGGATGTTCTGATTCAAAACTTGTAAGATTATAAGCTTAAATTCTACTCCGAACTGCTGATCCTCTTGCAACAGTACCGTTTCTCTCCAGCTACTTTCAACAATTTCAACAATCATGGCTGAGAAATGAAGCCAATATTGAAGTGCCAATAGATGCAGTCCCCCATGTGACCACTTGAGGCTGGCTGCAGTAATGAGTCGTAGACCTTCATGAAATAAAATGTGCAGATAATTTTCTTGTTTAAGACAACTTTACAGCAGGTCAATGTTAATATGGATCACTAAGTTAAATTGCGTTAAGAGTTTACAGTGTGACAGTTTAAATGACAGGTGCATATCAGATGCTGTATCAGACTGAGGCTTACACCCAGCACCTGTGATGTAGCATTTAGGCAAAAATTGTGGTGGTTATCATTGTTAATGCGTGTCAGTGTGACTGGTTTGGTCATTCAATAGAATAGCAACCCATCCGCGGTATACCTGGCCTATAGACTGATCTATCAATCTGTGATCCTAACATAATGCAGACAATACTTGGCTATGTATTCTGCATCACGGCATAATTTGAGCTGCATCAGCTGCATTTACAGTACTCTCAGCACTGTCTGCGGCACAGTGAGTCAAAATCTGTTTTCATGGTTGTGTGACATAGTAGGTAGTTAGTAAGCTACCTTGGCGCAGTTGAATAAACTGAATGTAGTGACCACAGGTTATACACTTCTTTTTGTGATGCATTGTGGGACACATTGAGCCCATACATAGGGTTTAACCACTGTCACTACACAGATTTGATTTAGATCACTGACAAAATCAACATAAACATAGTTTAATGCTGACACAAGCATTCATCTGTATAGAGGTTATGTCTTATATTTCCCATAGCTCTGTTGTCTCAATCCGTACAAAGAAACACAAATGTCTCAGATTCAAGCTCTTTGGATAGGGTTTCCAGAGAGCACCTGTCAGAAATACCAGATTAGAGAGGATGAAACACAACAGTGTTTTCAGAATAAGCCAGCTTACTGTGCATTCCAAAAACAAGGCTGTGCTGAATCACTGACTTGATATGACATCACTGGGTTGGTTGGTTGGTGTGAAAGTCCAACAGTAGCTAACCAGCAGTGATGGCTTTGACAATGAATACAGAGCTAAAAGCACCAAGAAGGTAAAATATAGATGGAGTTACTGGCCCACTGGTAAATGCTATCATCTCATTTAGGTCATTAGTCTACAGTGTATCCCATTCCTGTTTACATAGGGGCTCCGAACAGCATGACACCTAACAGGAGGGTTCTGTGATTGCAGAACCACTCGCCACTTCATCACTTCACAACATACTAATCATGACTTCCTTGTATCACTTTCAGCTTTGTACTCTTTGTCAAAGCTGTCACTGCTGGTTAGCTCAAGCCAACTACACCAACCAACCCAGTGACATCACATAATTCGTGTTTTTAGACTGGTAATGAATCGTAACGATTTTTATAATATGCTACCTACAGTCTGTGTTTCATTTCCTCTTTAAAGTATATGGTCAATGGCCAAAGCAGCACCACTTTGGCTGCATTTCTACAAAACCTTTTTTTCACAGACGACACCACATTTTATCCATTTCTTTCCATTGACACGCCAGCTGCTCCACTCTGAGTCAGTCCAGTCCGTGCCTGTCGGCACGCGGCTCTGTAATGGATATAGAACAAATGTCATTTTAAGTCACATAGGCTGACTCTCTTTGTGTTTCCAGCTCCCTCCTGTACGACCCTACCATTACACTCCTCCCTCCCCCTGCCCTACCTCCTTCCTTCCTCGGCGGTCGCTTTCTGCCAGTCAGCACATCCCCAGGCGAGGAGTGCCGTTTGATCCCAGCCTCTTCACTCCCCCTCTCTCTCCCCTCCTCTTTCCCTGCGTCTGTGTTTCCTTTCAGCTGCTCACTTGCTGTTGATTCGCCACTCTAACACAGAAACGGTCTCTATTACTTACTGTCAAGTCCAAGTTCAAAGATGACATTCTCCGACTTTACTAAGGCCCGTCAATTTGTCTCAGTGTGTAGTCAGAACAGGGAAATGGAAAAAAAAGTCAAACAAAATAAAACAAGTTCTGCCCAATGTAAGGTACATGAACGACATTAAAGGCCAGAAGGAATTGGTGTCAAGTGTAATCCATCAGGACTGATCTCCATCATGCAGCTATTAACATGCTTGAGCTGAGCTGGGCATCAAACAGGATGTGATGAGCCATCATCCACCCACATGTTTTCCACTTCTCACACATCACGTCTCATCCAATGCTAGATTCTTTTTTTCACCTGCTCATTAACCATCCTCCCTGTTTGCGGCTGTAGCTTCGCCACTGTACCTGTCATCTCTCATTCAAATCAGCATCTCCCATCTGTATCCTCCCTTCATTTCATTCCAACTCACTCACAAAAAGACTCAGTTTTGTCTTTTTTTCTCTCTCTCTCTCTCTCTTCAGCGTCTGTAGTTGCATCGCTCTATTCCCGAGTGTGTCTTGTGGCTTTTAGGCATATACTTCGATGAGCACACGGCAAATACATTAGATAAATCAGCACCTTTTCTCCCCCTTCTTATTTCTCTCCTCTCTTACTCTCTCTTTCTCCTGGGTTCATGGAGCTATATTTGTTAGCAGATTTGTTTGCAGATTCATCTCCCCTCACCAAGCCTTGTCTCGGTTTGTTACCAGCCGCTTCATCTTGCTGCCTCACCCGCCAAGAAGTGGAGAGAACATTCAGCGCCCAGATATTTCTCCCTGCTTCAAACAGCTACCTGAGCTCCCTTAATCCCCATCCCCATATGAAAACCGCTCGACTTTCTCTCGATAAAGGTAGCAGGGAAAGAGTGCACAGAATGTGTGTTGGGTAATGGATGGGGACTTATGGAACATTAGCTCACCAACACAGACATCTTAATTCTTCTGGCTGGAAAGAACATCTTTTCCTTCCCCTCTGTTTTTTTTGTCTCCTCTCCTGGGACCTTTCCTCCATCATACTTAACTCCTCTTCAAAGCCATCTACTCCACCTCACCCCCACCCTGCATCTCTCTCATCACTATTTTGGTTTTATGAGTTGGATGTCCTCTCTCTCTCCTTTACACACTCATCCACCATTTCAAAAGTAAAGTGGAGAACACACACAAACTCCCCCACCCCGCCCACCATCCCTTTCCCTCTGCGTCCTCATCGGGTTGAGCAGAAGGTCGTAGTCATCAACGGTCCATTAGTACACAATGGCACGAGCTGTGCTGCTCCGACAGAGTGCAATGTGCTGTTCTGGTGGTGACGAGGAGGGGGGGCAGGGGCAGAGGTACAAACTTGGCCCGACAACCTCTAGAAGACAAACAATGCTGCTCTTTTCCCCTTCATGATGCGCTGGGTGAATATGATGGCCTTGGGTTCCCTCATTCTTCCACTTTATTGACACTTGAGAATAAAGTAGGACTTCACAGCCTCTGTAAACGATACATTCATATTATGTAAATGACTGCTGACATTTTCACTGTCTGCTGGGAACAACAAGGTGACACACATTCACAACCGCTGGAGGCTCTGTAGTCTTATCAGTATTCAATCAGTGGATTGGATGGTACAGATTGGAACAGAAGAATTACACCATAAGCCTATAGTGTAAATGTTATGAGGGGAGACAGCAATGGAGATAAAATGGATATCTGACATCACTATGAGAGCAGTTTAATATGTTGAGATACTGACAAAAACGTTCAGCAAGAGCAAGAGCATTCTTATTGTTTTGCATATCGCAGATGTTTAACTAGAAAAGGTGCACTACAAAAAACAGAATAGTATGGTCAAGGTATGGTGTGAATGAGCTATTTTCCATATACAAAGAATCAGTCTGGTCTCTGTGGATTTCTAGGGAGCAGGACCAATGAATGAAACTGCCTTTAGACAAATTCGCATGACATCCTGTCAATCAGAGAACCTAAGCTTGTGACGTAGGCAGAGCAAGAACGAAAGGCATCCAAATGGTGTGCAGTGGATTAACTCTTGTTGGACTGATGGCAGACTGGACACATTGACTCATTGCACCACTGTTTGGTTTCCAGAATAAAGTAAAGCCTGCATGTAAAGCCTTTGAATTCTAAACATCAACAGTTTTGACGTGTTGTCATTCTGAGCATGTTGGCTGTCTCTCAGAGGGTCGCAGACTTTTAGTCTTATTAAGCAAGTGTTGATCTCTGAACTAAGAAATGGAGCTTTGATTTAAACATAAATATTTAATGTTAATAAAAATCAAATGTGAACATTTCACAGGCTTCAACAGCCTCAGCAAACTGGGTGAATGGCTGTGCCACTGGATGTACAGAGCAGGGATAATGGAGCTTTTTTGGTTCATTGTGTCCATTGTGAACTGCACTGTGGCCATGCACTTTCAATATACAGGCTACCTTGAAGTCTATTGAAGATGTGCATTGCTTACAGTATCATGTAGCAATGCAATTAGCCACAGGAGTCATAAAGTTACTGAAGAAAAGAGCTGCTCAGTGAACTGATGCATTTTGTTAATGCATGGTGTCACAAACTGTGACACAGAAGTACTTTGATAAGCTTTGAGTGGAATTTTTTACCTTTTTTTTTGATTACATTTTTTTTAATTGTCATTCCCTGAACATGATGTCCAAAATGTGGAATTATTGAATTAATTCATGTTAAGTATCATCGCCAAATTAAGGGTGTGGGAGTGGATTCATTTTCCACATTCAAAAGGGTCAGCTGCCAGCAAAGAATATGATTCTTCTTTTTTTAATATTTTAATATGAAATGATTATTTTGTAAAGTAGTCCTCTCAGGCTCCTGCAATCTTCCACCGCACTGAAGTTGATGACACAAAATGGATGCAGCATTTGAGTTGTGTACATGTTTTTTTTTTTTATTTCTTATGGGGTTTCTGTGAGCTATAAGATATTTAGCATCCATCTTTCAGCTTCTTCTTTTTTCACATTTATCTGTTTAGGTAGTATACTCACAAATAAACCATGACTGGCAATGCCAAAGATTTCCTTGCCAAAGTAGCACTTAAAACCTCCAAAATGTAGCTTTAGTTCCATTATCAGACACACAGGTCACAGCAGTCACAGATAATAGACCCTTTTAACGCCTGTTATTATTTTGGCCTTCATTTTCTGATGACTGAATGGCAATCCGGCTCCAATCAGCACACCCACACGGACATACAACAAGACTCAGGAAGATGAGACAACAGAGGAAGTGCAGCTGTACCTTATGTTGGTTTAAGCTAATGAGCCTATCCGGTTCTGGGAAAGCAAACATCAAATTAACAAGAAAAAAAGAAAAAGTGGTGTTGTGCATTTACTAACTTGTTTAAATAGTGTGTGTCGACTGTTTGTGGGCTGCTGTCATCCAAATGTCATGGCAAACAGAAAAGCAGTGCGCCAGATGCTGCCTGAAAAATGACTGCGTTTATGCTACAGTCACAATTAACACCAACCACCTGTGACAGGTGTTACTGGTACCTGCTGTTTGACTTTCATGATCGTTTTCCCCCTTTCGTCCTCGAGCGCCCGAAGGCCCCGTTATAACAGACGTGAAGTGACGAGACATCTTTTAGTAATTGGCTTCATTCGTCTGTGTGTGTTGATGTTATTTGTGCAGGAACACGGTATGCGAATGATCGTATACGCAGCTGCATTCGTCTCGTACAGTGTGTGTGTGAGTTAGAATTTCTTTTTTCATCTCAGTGTCAATGTGCCTTGCAGACTGCGCTAACCTTTCGAAAATGGCACCGGCTGTCCATTTCTCTGGCAAGAACTCCAAAAGAATGGAGTGTGCCGCCAATAAGGTTGGCTTGGCTCCCCTCTGTCTGAATTACTCTGTTTTGGTCAATCACTCTATCCGTGTTTACGCGGGGACTCAATTTTCCGTGATTGATTCTGCAACCCGCTGCACACACCCACATCTCGAATTCAGGACAAGACTTTGGAAATTGTCGGCCATCGATTCTCAATTCAAGTCTCTTCTGATGGCAGAAATTTGTCTTTTCGTCATGGGGGGGGAGTGGAGCTTAATTAGTTATAAGATTTGTTCCACTTGGACACAAATGACAGTTAATGGTTCTTGTGGGACTTTGCACACACAGTCTGTCGTGCTATTGGAATGGCTTGTAGCCCAGCTGTGTATGCAAGATGTCTTAGTTTTTACAACGAATTGATTAAGTTGCCAGAAGGCTCCGTCTGAAGGAAACCTCTTATTTTTTATTCCCTGACAAAAC